>PVJC01049938.1:0-11979 GCA_004026665.1 Murina feae
TCTGGAGTTTTTTCTCCTATAATTGATACTGTTCCTTGAAGGCCTGGGGTTATCTTCTATAATTGATACACTGTTCCTTTAAGGCGGCCTTCTAACTAACTGAAGCCTCCTCTGCTTCACCTCGCAGCGTCTATAATGAAACAATTGTTACTTTTACTGGTTAGGCCGGAGCTGCTCTTTCCTTCAGCTCCGGAGGATTGTATGATTGTTACATTGTTTCAAATGTTTCAAAGCTGTGTTTTGCTAGAGGCAGTTTAATCAGAGCTGAGCTGAGGGGCGCAGCTTCACTTTCGCTCCTGCCGCAATGGAAAAGGCTGTTTACTCAGGTCCGTGAGTGGCGGCCGCCATGTTGGCTGGGCTAATTTACATACAGCTGCTCTGATTGGCTGGTGGGCGTGGCTTACCCGTCTCGGAGAAACGGTTAATTTTAATATTTCGCTTTTATAGAGTAGATATGACCACATCAGCACAAAGATTTTAAAGTATGCATTTTTAAATTAATCGATTTTCTTCTGGTTATAAACATAACAATTTGGAAAATAAAGAAAAGTCCAAAGAAGGAAATAAAAACCACCAACATTCCCATCACTCGGAGATATTTTATTCTGATGTACTGCTTTAGCTGTCATTTATACACACACACACACACAAAATATGTGTGTATAAATAAATTATATTTCAAAATACTAGGTTTGTGCTGATTTGTTATTTTCACTTTACCTTATTTTATAAACTTTTCCCCTGTTATTATCTTTCCAAATAATTTGCCATTCTTAACAATAAAATTTCATACTTCATTTAATCAATCCCCCGTTTTTGGACATTTACGTTGTTTATAAGTTCCTGATGTTATAATGATATAATGTCCGTTTCTGATTATTTCTTACACTAAGCTCCCAGAAGTGTAATTACTGTGTCAAAGGCATTAACATCACTACAGCATTAGATAAATACTGTTAAATTCCTTTAGAGGGAGGCAAAATATACATATTTATATTTCTATCAATACAAAAAATGCCCAATTCAACATCTCTCCCCCTCCTTTCTATCTCCTACATTTTAAAAACTGCCAATGTTATTGGTAAAAGAGTCTGGTAAAATTTTGTTATTTTGTTTTATATTCCTTTTATTACTAACTAGGGGCCTGGTGCACGAAATTCGTGCAGGGGGGAGGGGTCCTCAGCCCAACCTGCCCCCTCTCACATATTAGGAGCCCTCAGGGGGTGTCCTACTGGCGGATTAGGCCTGCTCCCTGATCCCCTTGGGGAGCGGGCCTAAGCCACAGTCTGGCCTCCCTTTGTGGGAGGTGACCAGGCTAATCAGGGGAAGCCACCAGCCCCATCACCCTGCTGCTGCAGCCACTGCCAGTCACCACAGCCACCAAAGTGTTTTCATCAACACGGACTCCAGTCCCTTCACCATGAAAAAATGACAACTTTCTTTAGGCATTTTCAAGATGTGTCTTCATAGGATATGACATTTCTTTCTTTCTTTCTTTTTTATCCTCACCTGAGAATATGTTTCCATTGATTTTTAGAGAATGTAGAAGAGAAGGGAAAAACAGAGAGAAACATCAAAGTGAGAGGAACACTTTGATTGGTTGTCTCCTGCATATGCCCTGACCTGGGCCCCCGCTAGGGAGGAGCCTGCAATCTAGGTACATGCCCTTGGTCTGAACTGAACCCAAACCCTGCAGTCAGCAGGCTGAGGTATTATGCACTGAGCCAAACCAGCTAGGGCAGGATATGACATTCCTTAGCCCTCCAGCAGTGGACCATCATTTTTTTTCTCCAGGAGTGTGGTGGGAAAACCCTAGATCGCCTTTTTGGATTCTTATTACCCAAGTTACTAAGAATATTACCAGTGGCATACAGGGAGCTTAGCCAATGAGCGGTCAGAAAAGGTGTTTACGCTGTAGTTCACTCCGGTCATCAGCTCCACCCCTGCCCCTCCAATCCCAGCTCCACCCCTGCCCAGGCCTGTAACCTCTGGCCAAGGCTGCAGGCCTGGGCAGGGTACCCCCAAGCCCCTCCAATCACCAGCTTCACAGAACCCAGGCCTCTAGCTCTGATTCTGCCCCCTGCCATTGCCGGCTCTGCCCTTGCCCCACTAGCAGCCTCTGGCCAAGGCTACTAGCCTGCTGGGCAGGAGACCTCCAGGTCCCTGCCACTGTAGGCTCCACTGGTACCCAGGCCCCTGCAATCTCCAGCTTTGCCCCTTCCCAGGCCTGAGGCCTCTGGCCCAGGCCTTATGCCTAGGTAGGTCACCCTCATACCCCTCCGATCACCAGCTCTGCCCCTCCCCCCTCCGATCACTGGCTCCACCCTTGCCCATGCCTGAGGCCTCTGGCGAAGGTCTCTGGCCTGGGAAGGGGTCCCCCAATCCCCTCTGATCATCTGTTCTGCCCTTTGGGCCCCCCCGCCTCCCCGCCACCTGCCTAACAGGCCTGACCACTTCAGTGGAGTGGCTGAGCCAGACTGGGCACTGCCATCTGTGGCTATGGGCACCGCCATCTTGTGGCTATAGAGGTGGCCATCTTTGTGATGGAGTGATTCCTAATTTGCATATTATTCTTTTATTAGATAGGATGAGGTGGAATAATCCCCCCATTTTTGCTGGTCACTAAATATTGTGATTTTGACATGATCAAAATTGTTGTCTTTTTTAATTCCACTTTCTTATGGTACAAAACCTAAGGTTGTAGCTTTTAGGGCTTTAAAAGGTTAGTTCATAGAATTTGATGTCAAGAATATATTTAGTTTGGACACATTAACATTAAGAAGAGCTGAAACAGAAAAGTTTCTCCTGGTTCCATGCTATTTCTTCTACCAGCTTGACAAACGCAGGCTGAGCCAAGACATACCTAATATTTCTAAATTGGTGGTGTCAGGGAGGGGGAAGAAATAAAGAGAAAAAAATGGACATCCTGGTCCAACAACTGCAAATTAATCAGAAGCTGCATAAAAGCTTTAAGTTTAAATTTAAAAGCCAAAAACGTTTAAGCATTCTCCTCACACTGTTCTCTGCCTTGCATGGTCATACAAGGCAGTGAAGAACAAACAGTAAGATACTAGTTTCATAAATACAATAGCAATATATATAGCTTATCCACAGCTGAGTCTGGAATGGATCTTTAAAACAAAAACATTTGTGGGCCCCAAGGTACAAACACAATGGTAAACCCTTTTACACACATTCCCTTATTAAATCTCAACATAAATTATTTTAATTTATAAATAACTAGAGGCCCAGTGCACAAAAATTTGTGCACTTGAGGGAGGGGGGGTCCCTCAGCCAGGCCTGTGCCCTCTCACAGTCTGGGACCCCTCAGGGGATGTCCACCTGCTGGCATGTCTGGCCATCCTGGGTAAGGAGCAGAGGGTTGTTTCAGGCTGTCCACAGCCCCTTCAGGGTTCAGGTCCCTATTGGGGTGCCTGTCCAGCCTGGGTGAGGGGCAGAGGGCCGTTTTCAGGCTGCCCACAGTCCCTTCAGGGTTCGGGTCCCTACTGGGGTGACTGGCCAGCCTGGGTGAGGGGCAGAGGGATGTTTTCAGGCTGCCCACAGCCCCTTCAGGGTTCGGGTCCCTACTGGGGTGCCTGGCTGGAAGCAGGTATCTGGGATTTATTTAACTTCTATAATTAACTTCTATAATTGTTGCCTTGGTTCCTGGCTCAAAGCCTGGGTTGCCCCTGGCAACCCAAGGTCCCAGCCCAACTGGTATCTGGGATTTATCTTCTATAATGGAAACTTTGTAGCCATGAGTAGAGCTCAGGGCCTGCAGGGCCCTGGCTTCCTCCACTGCCCGGGGCAACTCCACCTCTGTGGCTGCTGCCATCTTAGTTAATTTGCATATTTTCTCCTGATTGGCTGGTGGGTGTGGCTAGTGGGCATGGCTGGTGGGTGTAATGGAGTGAGGGTTAATTTGCATATTACTCTTTTATTAGATTATATTGTACAAAATGGACACTAACGCTCAGAAAGATGAAGTGACTTGCCCATTGTTATAGGCCAACTTCACTGAGGTCATGGCACTGTCGTGCTTAAGAATGAATGAACATACATGACCCCTTCCAGAATTAGCACTCTGATCTACCCAGGCCAATGAGACCATGTCACGCCATGCTTGCCTGATCTAGAAAGTGCTGGTTGGCCTGTATGCTCCATGGCAGTCTCTTATCTGCCACTACTCCAGGCCCTGATGAGCTTTTTAAAAGACTGAGAAAAGATTAGAAAATTGTGGTATATCTACACAATGGAATAATACAGTGCAGTAAAAAAAGAAGGAATTCTTACTATTTGCAACAGAATGGATGGAACTGGAGAACATTATGCTAAGTGAAATGCGCCACTCAGAGAAAGATAAATATCACATGATCTCACTCATTTGTGGAATATAATGAACAACATAAACTGATGAACGAAAATAGAACCAGTCACAGAAGCATCAAACAGACAGTCAAACCTACGAGGGAAGGGGGTGGGGTAAGAGATCAACCAAAGGACTTGTATACACGCATAGGAGCATAACCAATGGACACAGACAGGGGTTGGGGGGAGTTGGGGGTGGCCGGGGAGAGGTCAATGGGGGGAAAAGAAGACTTATGTAATACTTTAAACAATAAAGAATCTTTTAAAAATAAAAAAAATAATAAAAAAAATAGAAGACTGAGAAAAGAGGTATAGATGCAGTGCCAAGGAAGACGACCAAGGGGGACACTAAAATACAAATGTCACATCAGCTTGCTGCTCTATCCACAAAGAATGAAGACAAGTATGTCAGTCAGGTGAAATCTTTAATATCCTCTCAGAGCATAAGAAATATCACGGAAACTTGGGAAGACGGGCCTACCAAGGGAACATGTGAATACTGGCAATAGGAAACTCTGGTAAGGGTTGGTCTGGCATTGCGAGATCTGAGGATAACAAAGAAAAAAAATGGCCAGAGAACACTCAGTATAGAGGTTAGGTTCACAGAAAAGGAAGGCATTCCCTCCTTAGGCTAACCTGTTTAACTACATAGAAGAATGAGCAGATCAGCAAAGAGTATATAGGTCTCCTGAACAAAGACCATTTCTTTCCACCATATGCATGTTCCCAACTTGACCAAAAAGAATGAATTTACCTGTAAAAAATAAGAGCTTTAGACAAGGAAGGTAATAGTGTGGTTTAAAGAGTCCTGATTACTGGTTTACCTTGAGTTACTAAAGATAATAGAATACACAACAAAGGAAGGAGAATATCTATTCATCCTTAAATACCCAGCTAAAATGTCACATCCTCCAGGACACCTTCCTTGAGCCCAAGATTACATTGGATTCCTCTGCGCTCAAGTTCCTCGGGCTTCACCTTATGAGATCTATTACGGTTTTAATTAAATAATTGTTTGGTGACTACCAATCTCCCTTACTCTAACTGAACTCTAAGCTCATTGGGAAGAAAGACCATATTGTCCTTATCTCTATTTCCCCAAAGCTGACACAGTATTAAGCATAAGCAGTCTATAGATACTAAATAAATAACTTAGAAAATAACATTTCTAAGACTCTGCAAGGACAATCCCTCTCTCTCATTTGAGTCATGAAATATCCTTATAGGGTATTCTATTTTACTGGTAAGAAAATTGCTTAGTCCAAGATCTCTTACAAGAGAAATTATAAAGCTTGCAGGTTATTACCAGCTGAAATCCCCTTTAAATGATTTCTAAACGTTTTGTTTAGGGCAAACTGAGCATTAAAACTAAATATATGAAAAAAATTATACAAATAGACCTATAACATATAGATATATAGATATAATTTTTATAAACATATACCTGTTTGTATATTAATTTTTATATATGTATTATTTAGCTCAAGCTGTTTACCGGTAAGGGGCCAGGCCCAGAGCAGGTCTGCCACAGGTAGTATATGAGCTCTTCATACAGGAAAGATTTCACAATAGGAATCCAGGTAATTCTGAGAGTATATTTACCAAAGCTGGAGATAGTGAAGCAAGGAAGGCCCAGAAGCAACAGGAGAGAGACTAGGCAGAGCTGTTTTGGCTCTCAAAACATTATAGAAAAGAAAGGAGCAGTCCTAGTTGATTTGGCTCAATGGATAGAGCATCGGCCTGTGGACCAAAGGGTCCCAAGTTCGATTCCAGTCAAGGGTATGTTCCTTAGTTGCAGACTTCTCTCCAGCCCAGGCCCCGGTGGAGGGCCATGCAGGAGGCAACCAATCGATGTTTTTCTTTCACATCAATATTTCTGTCTTTCCCTCTCTCTTCCACTCTCTAAAAAATCAATGGAAAAATGTCCTTGGGTGAGTATAAAAAATAAAAGCAAGAAGAGAGCAAAGGCAGGGCTGCTGTCAGCTCACTGGAGAGTCAGAGAAAAGAGGGCCTTGGGTACAGGTTCAAGGGTCAGCCTAGGACAAATTGCCGCTACCCATTGCTCCCCTGCTGTAAGTCTTCTGGGGTCCCTTACAATTTAGAAGATGCATGCCCGTGGGGGAAGAAGAGGGAGAAGGGGAAAATGCAGGCATGCTCCGGGACTGGAGAGTGTGGGCTTGAACCTTTGTTTTGAGGGTTTTTAAAGACTGGCAATTTAGGAATGGTCTTAGCTGAGGATCCCAAAAGAATGTCCATCAGCTTTTCCAGGTGTGCCCTTTCAGGGTCATGGTCTCTACTGATCGGTCAGCACAAGACAAAGGGTCATTAGTCATTGGTCCTGGGGTCACCTTCTGGTTTTTCTGGGCCTGGAACTGAAATACAACTAGGCCTGGATGTTATCTCTAGGCAATAAAGGTCAGGGGGTCCAAATTGCAGGACCAAAGATATAAAAGAACAGGGGGTCCAAACCATATGACCAGCAATATGCCAGGAGAGGAAAAGGCCACCCTGAGAGTGAGGTCCAGCACCAGCTTTGCCCAGTGCTAGGCACTTGGGGCTTTCCACCCTGGTGACCTTCTGTATCTGGCTGTAAATTACTTGGCCAGTTTCTTCATCTATCTGTATCAGTTTCCCCATTCCACTTGCCAAAAATTTTCCTAGCTTCTTACTATCCTGCCTTAAAGCTTCTACATAAGGTTAAAAAAATTTTTAATTATATTTTTCATTAACTTAAACTGGCTTTGACTCATGTATGTGCAAGAATAAAAACATGAGATCTGAAATATATAAAATGTCAGAGAATGACTATAAAATTAAATAATGTTTTCCCTATAACTTCCTTAAGATATTCTTTAATTCATATCTACTCTAAGCTATCATTATTTCTGAATCAAAATTGCTTTAAATTAGTGAGATATAGTTATACTTTAAAAAGTACCAAATCTGTAGTTTACCAATATAACCCAGCTGGTATACAGGAAATAGATAATCAGCCCTAAACCTTCAGTTCAAAACCCTTTTTCAACACCACCAGACATACAACGATCCTGGCTCCAGTAGCTCACGGGCTTCTCGGACGGACTATAACTTTCATCACAGATATTGTCGTTGAAAAAGTGACTTAAAAAAACATTCCCTGCCCTTCCTGGAACCTGTATTCTTTTCTCAGCACCATTTTTAACACATCAAGCTAAGATTCCATCTTTGCCTTTCCTACCCTCAAGCAAGTAACTCACAGGCTTGGCCTAGATGCTTTTACTATAAGGAATCAGGGCTCTCTCCTCACAAGGCCCAGAACCCTCAAGGTGGACCAGACCTTTTCCTGAAAAGCTGTTGTCATTTTAGGGCCCCTGTTGTGAAGGTGGAAACCGATTGGACTGAGTGACCTGAGCTCTTCCACGTCTGTGTGGGTTTAGAAACCTCCAGAGCCCCTCCTTCCGAGGAGTGCGCACAGACCATCTGTTTATGATCATAGCTCCGTGCATAGCGCAATAATTTCTTTCTGGGTAAATTCATCACTTACTGGCATTTATTCTTGTTCTGTATAAATAGTACCCCTTCTCCTGGGTTCAAGGCCTACCTGATATTAACAAGTTATAATACTAGGTTCTCTCCACCTGTTACAGGAGGCAGCTGGTTAGGAGTAACAACATAGAAGGGAGCAAAACTGGCTGAACCTGACTAAGTCTGAAAGCTACAGCTTCACATACACCCCAGGGGACAGCCGCATCCTCTGCCAAAGGACATTAATCCCCAAGCAGGCAGGAAAGACAGGCTTTGCAATCTCCCAGGGGGACAACAAGCCCGTTAGCCTGGATTACAGAGGGACAGTGAGGGGGGTGCAGGCGCAGAAGCAAAGATGGAGAGCAGTGTGTGTGGGGGTGGGGGGGAGGTTCCTTCTACTAAGTGCTTGGGCAGTAGAAGCCATATGATGAGGCATACCTAGTAGGAGCCTAACTGGCGACCTTAAAGGGGACAAGACACAACCTGAGATCTGGGAAAGACTGGCCAGGAGGGCACGCAGCCCCAGAAGCTGCAGGAAAGGGCCTGGGTAGTACAAAAGAAAGCCCGCTCTCACCCAAGCCAACGGAAAGGCAATCGAGGCTTAACACAGGCACGGGGCTCTTGCAGCCACGTGGGCTGGGCAGGAGCAGAGGCTGGTATGGACTGCTGGAGCCTGGGAAGCTGGGCTAATGGCATAGCAGCCCCGGGTCCTGGCCACCTCCTGGGCTTGGTGGGGACAGTGTGGGGACTGCAGTGTCCCAGAGGCTGCTCTTCTTCCACAGGAGACGGACCTGAGCCACCTGGTTGTGGCTGAGACACGGGCATGGTTAAGGTGACCAGATTTTAACATCGGTAAAGCGGGACACCATTGACCGGGGGTTTTTTTTTCTTTTCTTAAAATATTACAAAGAGTAGTACATATGTCTCTTTCCAAAAATCGGGACTTCTTTAAAATGCCGCGGGACGTGGGACAAATTGTTAAAAATCGGGACTGTCCCGCCAAAAGCGGGACGTCTGGTCACCTTCGGCATGGTGCATCCGAGGGAAGTCCTCCATTTTCCCTCCAATAAATCTTGCCACTACACCTCAAATCCTCCTATGTGTGTATCCCTGAAATGAATTTCCTGTGATACCGTGGAAGAATCCTGTTTCCTCTGGCAACACATTGAGAGTATCGTGAAATGCTAAGAACACAAGTCTTACATTTTCTTTTACTTTTCAACTGCAGTTTACATTCAATATTATTCTGAATTAGTTTCAGGTGTACAGCATAGTGGTTAGTCAAGCTTATAGTTAAGGGCAACCACTCTGTAAAATATGTGACTAAGTCTTACATATTTTTGTGACAATTCTGTAAGATTATTTAATTCCTTTTGATAGCATTGGAAAGCAACAGTTAAAAATAACTAGAAATGCTTAAAGAAAACAAATTAGTTCCTCCATCTACTGATCTATCTTTGTGTAAAGTTGCAAACAATAACATTTTAATCCTCAGGACATACAATATGGATAGTTTAGTAAACTGAAACTTTATTATTAAAAACAAGACAAGAGCTATGTAAATGATCATCTACACTTACTGCGTCAGCACCAGTAACCCCACAGCGAGGTGCCGGTGCTAGCTTCATTAGCTCAAGGTGCTAACAAGGTCAGGGTCCTGGATGCAGTCCAAGTGTAGACTGTTTCTTTCCTCTTGTTCCAAAATCACTGCACTCAGAGGAGCCTTTACCTAAAACCTCTGACAGCTGATCCTTGTTGAACATGTACCAAGGTCTCAGGCATGATTCTAAGCACTTTGCACAAATTAACTCATGTAAATCTTCACAACTCTAAGAAAGTTAGCATTACCATTTCTATTCTCTGAATGAGGTACTGAGGCACCCAACTGCCAGGGCCTAGCAGAGTTTACACATCTCTACTAGCTGGGAGGGCCAGGATCTGAACCTAGGCCTTCTCACCCCAGAGCCTGCACTCTTCACTGTAGAGTTATGTTGTCTCTTAAAAAGAATGAGCGAGGTCAAGAGAAACCACAAAAGTCAACCCAAGTGCCAACTGCTACAAGTGCACTGTGAACGCCAAGGATAATGTGCCTCGAGCCTCAGCTCAGTGGGAGGGAACCAAGGGGGGAAGTTCGCCATCCAGCTGACCTCTGACAGCAGATTTAAGCTTGTCCTTTACCTAAGTCTTCTCATTAAGCAAAGCCAAATTAATAATTTATTTTCAAGATAACACAATACAAATATCAGAGTAATAAAAGAAACTTTAAAGTTTTATTCTGTGGTGTGGCTAATCTTTATCAACTTTTGATTATGCCTTAGTATTGAAATTAGGTATATCATTTAAGTCCATGATAGTAAAACATTTCTTGCTTAATGTAGCTCCTACAAGAGAAGAGAAAAAATTTAATTAGCACTACCAACAAAAAGGCAATGCAGTGTACTAAAGCTTCAATTAAATCTTCCCTAAATCCCTTCAAATCGATTAGGCCTTCCACAGTGCCCAATACTTCTTTGAAGTACTTTGCTCAAAGTATATAAAATTTACTCAATACCATGCTTCCCCACCAGATGTATCCTCCACTAGCTCAAGGATTGGATCTACACTATCCCCCTAGGCACCCAGCATTTAGCACAGTGCAGGCCCTTAGCAGAAGTTCAGCAATACTTACACACAGCTCTGGGCCTGGAATCAGAAAATAGATTCCAGAGCCAGCATTCTCACCTGAGATTAATTTCAACTGCTCTGGGCCTCCATCTAAACTAATAAAAGCGGAATAGAAAAATTAACCGTTTCTCCGGGACGCCCAACAGCCAATCAGAGCGACTGTATGCAAATTAGCCCAGCCAACATGGCGGCCGCCACTCACGGAGTAAACGGCAGCGTCCGTTGTAGCAGGAGCCAAAGTGAAACTGCCTGCGCGCTGGCTCGCTTAGCCTTGATGGAAAGCAAAACACACATTTGCAACATAATAACAATCATAGAATCCTCAGAGCTGAAGCCGGGCCTGAGTCTAAGAGTATAACACTGTTTCATTATAGAAGCCGCAAGGTGAGGCAGAGAGGAGGCTTCGTTAGTAAAAGGCCTCACCTTAAAGGAACAGCATCAATTATAGAAGATAAACAAACCCCAGAAACCTGCGTCCAGCCAGCCTTGCTGGGACGTTGGGTCAATGGGAGCTGTGGGCAGCCTTAAAGCCTGAAAGCGCCAACCAGCCCGTCACCCACGCTGGCCACAACCCAATGGGGTCAGGGACGTTCCTGGGGGGCTTGGCCAGCCTGCACATAGCCATCAGCTCCTCACCCAGGCTGGTCAGGCACGCCAACAGGTGGACATCTCCAGAGGGGTCCCAGACTGTGAGAGGGCACAGGTCGGGCTGAGGGACCTCCCGAGTGCACAGAGCGGCTGCAGGGCGGAACAGCGCAGGACCCAGGACCCGTGAGTGGGAAAGAGGCGGCAGGGTTGGAGGGCACCGGGAAGCGGGTAAGAGGCGGCAGGGGGGGGTCTCGGCCTGCTGAGTGGGCTTCCCAGGCCTTTTGCAGGGCACTGAGGAGCGGGTAAGAGGTGGCAGGGGGTTGGCGGCCTGCTTGGCAGCTGTCCAGGCCCTTGGAAGGGTATCAGGGAGCGGGAAAGAGGCAGCGAGGGGTCAGTGGCCTGCTTGGTGGGCTTCCCAGGCCCCTTGCAGGGCACCGGGGAGCGGGAAAGCAAGATGGTGGGATAGGGAGCGGGAAAGAGGCAGCGGGGGAGGATCTCAGCCTGCTTGGCAGCTGCCCAGGCCCTTTGCGGGGCACTGGGGAGTGGGAAAGCAAGGCTGCAGGGGCTGGGGTCCTGCTTGGCAGCTCCCCAGCCCCCTTGGCGGCACCGGGAAGTGGGAAAGGAAGGCAGCAGGGGACGGGTGAGTGGGAAAGAGTCGGCCTGCTTGGCGGCTTCCCAGGTCCCTTCCGGGGATCAGGGAGCAGGAAAAGGCTGGCCTGACCATGAGGCGGGGTTTTCCCTGCTTTCTGGTGGCTGGAGGAAGATGGGCAGTAGGCAAGCTTGGGAGGCAGGCAGCACCCAGCCCTGGCCACAGCTCAAAAAAGAGAACAACATGCAGGGGAGGGCAAGAGTCTG
>PVJC01049939.1:0-11978 GCA_004026665.1 Murina feae
AAAAAAAAAAAAAAAAAAAAAAAAAAAAAAAAAAAAAAAAAAAACAAGAAACAATGATAACAAATTACCTAACCCTACAACTCAAAGATTTAGAAAGAGAGCAACAAGAAAATCCCACTGTAAGCGGAAGGAAGGAAATAATAAAGATCAGAGCAGAGATAAACGACATAGAGACCAAAAACGAAATACAAAAGAGCAAAAAACCGACAGCTGGTTCTTTGAAAAGATAAACAAGATTGATGAACCTCTAGCTAAGCTCATCAAGAAGCAAAGAGAAAGGACCCAATTAAAGAAAATCAGAAATGAAAGAAGAGAAATAACAACAGACATAAATACAAGGGATCATTAAAAAAATACTATGAATAACTGTATTCCAACAAACTGGACAACCTGGAGGAAATAGACATATTCTTAGAAAACTACAACCTTCCAAAACTCAATCAGGAAGAATCTGAAAATCTCAATAGGCTAATAACTATGGAAGAAATTGAATCAGTAATCAAAAAGCTTCCGGCAAACAAAAGCCTGGGGCCAGATGGCTTCTCAGAGGAGTTTTACCAAACATTCAAGGAAGAACTAAAACCAATCCTTCTCAGACTATTCCAAAAAATTCAAGAGGAAGGAACACTTCCAAGCTCATTCTATGAAGCCAGCATTACCCTAATACCAAAACCAGATAAAGACAACACAATGAAAGAGAATTACAGGACAATATCCCTCATGAACATAGATGCCAAAATCCTCAATGAAGTCCTAGCAAATCAGATCCAGCAGTACATCAGAAAGATCATACAACGTGACAAAGTAGGATTTATCCCAGGGATGCAAGGATGGTACAATATCCACAAATCAATAAATGTGATACATCACATATACAAATTGAGAGATAAAAACCACATAGTCATATCAATTGATACAGAAAAAGCATTTGACAAAATCCAATACCCATTTTTGATAAAAACTCTCAGCAAGATGGGAATTGAAGGATCATACCTCAACATAATAAGAGCCATATATGACAAACCCACAGCCAACATCATACTCAATGGACATAAACTAAAATCATTTCCCCTTAGAACAGGAACAAGACAGGGTTGCCCACTCTCACCACTCCTGTTCGACATAGTACTGGAAGTATTAGCCATTGTGATTAGACAAGAAGAAGAAATAAAAGGCATCCAAATTGGAAAAGAAGAAGTAAATGTGTCTTTATTCGCAGATGACATGATATTGTACATAAAATCCCTAAAGACTCCATCAAAAAATTATTAGACTTAATAAATGAATTTGGCAATGTATCATGATACAAAATTAGCGCCAAGAAATCTATGACATTTCTGCACACCAATAGTGAACTTACAGAAAGAGAGACTAAAAAACCAATCACATTTAGCATCACAACAAAAAAATCAAGATACATAGGAATAAACTTAACTAAAGAAGTAAAAGACCTCTACTCAGAAAACTACAGAATATTGAAAAAAGAGATAGAGGGAGACATAAACAGATGGAAGAACATACCATGTTCATGCATTGGTAGAATCAATATCACTAAAATGTCCATACTACCCAAAGCAAAGTATAAATTCAATGCACTCCCCATTAAAATACCAATGGCATATTTCACAGACCTAGAACAAACTCTCCACAAATTCATCTGGAATAAAAAAGACCCTGAACAGCTGTAGCATTCTTGAGAAAGAAGAACAAAGTAGGTGGGATCTCAATACCAGATATCAAGCTGTATGTATTACAAAGTCACTATTCTAAAAACTGCCTGGTACTGTCACAAGAATAGACATATACACCAATGGAATAGAATTGAGAACCCAGAAGTCGACTCAAAACAATATGCTCAATTAATATTTGACAAAGTAGGCAAAAACATACAATGGAGTCAAGACAGTCTCTTCAATAAATGGTCGTGGGAAAATTGGACAGATATATGCAAAAAAATGAAACTAGACCACCAACTTACACCATACACAAAAATAAACTCAAAATGAATGAAAGACTTAAATGTATGATGGGAAACCATAAAAATTAGAGGAATACAAAATCTCAGACATATGCCAAAGCTGTTTCTTCACCTACACAGCTCCTAGGGCATTGGAAACTAAAGAGAAAATAAACAAATGGGACTACATCAAAATAAAAAGCTTCTGCACAGCAAAAGAAACCATTAACAAAACAATAAAAATCCCACTACATGGAGAATATATTTGCCAATGTTATTACTGATAAAGGTTTAATCTCCAAAATTTATAGGGAACTCATACAACTTAACAAAAAAAGGATAAACAATCCAATCAAAAAATGGACAAAGGACCTAAATAGACACTTTTCAAAAGAGGACATTCAGAGAGTCAAGAGACATATGAAAACATGCTCAAAGTCACTAATCATTCAAGAGATGCAAATCAAAAGAACAATGAGGTACCATCTCAGACCTGTCAGAATGGCTATCATCAACAAATCAACAAATGACAAGTGCTGGAGAGGATGCAGAGAAAAAGGAACCCTTGTGCACTGCTGGTGGGAATGCAGACTGGTGCAAACACTATGGAAGACAATATGGCGTTCCCTCAAAAAATTAACAGTGGAACTGGCATTTGACCCTGTGATCCCACTTCTAGGGATATATCCCAAGAAGCCAGAAATACCAATCAGAAAGGATATATGCAACACTATGTTCATAGCAGCACAATTCACTATAGCTAAGGTTTGGAAACAGCCTGAGTGCCCATCAATAGATGAATGGATTAGAAAACTGTGGTACATCTACACAGTGGAATGCCATGCTGCTGTAAAAAAGAAGGAATTCTTACTATTTGCATCAGCATGGATGGAACTGGAGAGCATTATGCTAAGTGAAATAAGCCAGTCAATGAAAGAAAAATACCACATGACATCACTCATTTATGGATAATAAAGACCATTATAAACTGATAAACAAAAATAGATACAGAATCAGAGCACAATCAAACAAACTCTCAAACTACAGCAGGAAGGTTGGGGAGAGGGAAGGTATCAACCAAAGGACTTTTATGCATGCATATAAGCATAACCAATGGACACAAAACACTGGGGGGTAGGGGCGGCCAGGGGAAGGTCAATGGGGAGAAAAAGGAGACATATGTACACTCTTTCTAATATTTTAAGCAATAAAAAAATACACTTGGACTCTATAAAAATAATAAAAATAAATTAAAAAAATAAAACAATCCTACAATTTGTGTGAATCCACAAAAGACTTCAAACAGTCAAAGAAATCTTGAGGGGGGAAAAAGGAAACTACACATATCATACTCCCTAGTTTCAAAATGTAGTACATAGCTATAGTAATCCACCAGTGTTGTATTGGAACACATACACACAAAAAGACACATAGATCAATGGAACAGAACAGAGAGCCCATAAATAAACCCATATTTACATGATAAATTAATCTAGGACCAAAAGGGTGTGACTATACAATAGGAAAAAGTGGTGTTGGGAAAACTGAACAGGTTCATGAAGAAAAAAAAAACTGGACCACTTTTTTACACCAAAAACAAAAATTAATTCAAAATGGATTAAAGACTTCAATTAAGACCAGAAACCATAAAACTCCTAAAAGAAAACATAGTAAAGTCATTTACAGTGGTCTTTGAAAGTTTTTACATGTCTCCACAACCAAAAACAAAAAAAGCAAAAATAAACAAATAAAAGTACATAAAATTAAAAGCTTTCGCACAGAGAAGAACTCATCAACAAAATGAAAAGACAACTTGCTGAATAGAAGATATTTGCAGCTGATACATCACTTAAGGAGTTAATACCCAAAATACATAAATAATTCATACTACTCAACCTCCAAAATAACCAACAACAATCCAATAAAAAAATAGGCATATAACCTAAATAGATATTCATCAAAGAAACAGATTAATGAACAGATACTAAAGTTCATGAATCATCAAGGAAATATAAATCAAAACTACAATTGGTACAGGCACTATGGCAAAAATTATGGAGGTTTCTCAAAAAAATAAAAACGGTACACCATGTAATCTAGCAATTGCACTTCTGTGTATCTTTCAAAAAAAACAAAAAAATATTAATTTTAAAAAACAGTATGTACCTCTATATTTATTGAAGCTTTATTAACAATAGCCAATATACGGAAGCAACCTAAATGTCCATCCATTAAGAAAATGTGATTAGGAGATGACAGGAGAGTAGGTGGAAGTTACACTTGTAACCCCCCTCACCATTCTTTTAGAATTGTTTCTGTAAATGCTAACTTTAAATATTATGTAGCTTGTAGAAAAACAGCATATTTGCATAAAAATCCTAGGAACTAACTTCAGAAGATACAGATGCTGACCTTCAGTCATTTTTGTTCCAGATTTGCTGACCTTCAAACATAGAACCAGTATGATGCAGAACCAGGATGACAAAGACCAGGATGAAACACACCATATCATCACTTGACCAGTTTTGAGATCCTTGTCAGAATGGACTTTGCTGGCTTGCAGGAAAAATAATTTTTCAACCATATTTCCTTGATTTCCTTGTTCTGCTTTCCCTCTACCTCCTTATAAAAAACCTCTGCCCTCACTGAGATGTTGAGATGGGCTTTGGACAAGAGTCACCCATCTTCTTGAGATACTGGGACTCAAATAAATCACTTTCCTTTTTTTCAACAGTCACATGAATTTGACTTTTGTGGTGGCAGGCAGTCGAACTTTAGTTTTGGTTACACATTCACTTCCTCCCAGAACAAAATTCTAATTACAACCAAAATATGAAATAATCAACCTGAATGACCAGCTGAACAGAAATCTTATAACCAAGGATTTATAGAAGCCACTTTAAGGCTAGTGGGAAAATTAGAGACGCAGAAATGGCAGGTCCCACATGAACATGAAGCATCTGAAAATCTGGAGGAATAACTCAGCTTCAAAAGTCCTCATTGAGGAGTGTGGAGTCTCAACTCCATATCTGGCTCCCCAGCCCAGAGTAGCAGAGCTATGAGAAGGAACCCACATAAAATCTGTGAAAATCAGTAGGGATTCTGTCATCCAGGGAGATATTGGGGTCTGCTAGAAAACCAGGTGCCCACTTGAAAGGCCAGCACACAAAATCTTGTTTATAGCTACCCACTCTGGACTATAGCAGAGGAGGGGTTTAGAGCTAACTACAGTTGTGCAAGGACCATTGGGGTTGTGTAGCTCTAAAGAGAAATCTGAAAAGACCCACAAGGTCCCTATGTTGAGTCTCTCCCTCATCACTCATAGATGTCATTTTGTTGGGTTAATTGTTCACCTTCATACCACATTAGCCTGGGCACTGCAATAGCCCTATCTTTCTGTCACCGCACTCATCCAAGCTCACACCCCATGAAGTAGTCAGGTGCCTGGGGGAAATCAGAGGTAGAGCTGTGTGGCTCTAGGTTGAGAGCCTTTTCCCTTCTTTCCCATGAGTCTGACTGGCCCTTTCTGCATAGGAGATCCACTAGCCCAGCTGAACCATGCTAATCCCAGTGGTCCTGCCCTGACTAATTTGAGCTCTCAAGGAGATGCTAACAGAATCCAGGACAAACTGAGTTGTTTGGGTCTAGGGCAGGGCAATTTTTCCCTAGCATGCCAAACAGATGCAGAGCCTTTACTTCACACAGCTAATAAGATCTATTTGAGCTTGATAAACTCTGCTGGGCCTCATCCTGATGACTTCCTAAGATCCCACTTCACTGCAAAAGTGTGTGAGCACCCAGCAGGTGGCAGATAGACTTGGTATATTCTAAGACATTTATTGAGTGGCCTTATACACAACAATGGCACCAAGTTTTAACCTGTATCAATCAGATAAACATCATTCACCCCTATCTGATGACATGCTAAGATTTTAAAACAATGGTTATAGGTATGTTCAAGGAACTTAGTGAGAAATTCAACAGAATAAAAAAAATGAATGTAGAAACCATAAAACAGAACCAGTCAGAAATTAAGGATACACTAGACAAAATTAACAGTGGGTTAGATGAAGCAGCGGATCAAGTCAGTGATTTGGAAGAGAAGGTACCAGAAAACATCAATCAGAACAACAAAAAGAAAGAAGAATTTAGAAAATGAGGATTGTTTAATGGACCTTTAGAACAACATGAAGCATACCAACAACTGCATCACAGAGGTAACAAGAGAAGAGAGAACAAGAGAAGGAAAACCTAGTTTGCAAAACAATGATTAAAAAATCTTAAAAACACTAAGATAAAGACTGTTACCTAAAAAAGAGCTCTCATAAGACTGTCAAATTATTTATAAACAGAAATATTTCAGGTCAGAAGGGATTGGAATAAAATATTCAATGTGGTTACAAGCAGTGTCCTACAACCAAGATTATTGTACCCAGCAAGACAATACTTTAAAATTGAAGGCAAAATAAAGAGCTTCCCAGAGAAGAAAAATGCTAAAGGAATTCATTATCAACCAAACAAGTATTACAATAAAATTTAAAGGGACTTCTATAAGAAGAACATGAAAAAAAGAGAGAGAGAAATTGGCATAAAATAAAATATCAATAAATACATACTTATCAATAATCACTTCAAATGAAAATGGTTTAAGTGCTCCAATCAAAAGACATAGGGTACCTGAATGGATAAGATAACAAGACCCATAGATAAGCTGTATTTAATAGAACAACCTCAGAATGAAATCAAACACAAACTGAAAATCAAGTGAATGAAAAAGAAATTTTATACAAATGGAAATGAAAAAAAAAAAGCTGGAGTAGCAATAGTTACATCAGACCAAATAGGCACTCAAACAAAGTTTATAATTAAAAAAGTAGAACACTACATGATGATAAAGGGATTAATTCAAGAAGAGTACTGAACCCTTGTAAATATTTTGCATCCAACATAGGAGCACCTAAATATATAAAGCAAATATTTATGGACATAAAAGAAGAGAACAATAGCAATACAGTCATTGTAGGGTATTTTAACACCCCCATTGATAGCTACCAGACAGAAAAGAAACAGTGGAATTACATTAAACACTAGACCTGATTAATTTAATTATTGTTTTCAGAGCATTCCAGTCAAAAGCAGCAGGATACATATTTGTTTCAAATGCAGGTGAAACATTTGATAGACCACATGTTAGAACACAAAACAAGTCTCAATCAATTTAATAGGATTGGAATCATATCAAGCATCTTCTCTGACCACAATGGTATAAAACTAAAAATTCAATTATAATATATAAACTATAAACAGAGGCTAAATAAGATGTTACTAAACAATAAATGGGTTAATTAGATCACAGAAGAAATATTTTTTAAACTCCTGGGACAGATAAAAATGAAAACACAACAAAAAGTCTATGGCACACAGAAAAAGCAATCCTATAAGACAAATTTATGGAATTACCAGCTTACCTCAAGAAACAACAGAAATCTATAATAATCTGTAATAATAAAAGCATTATATTCTAATTAGGCAGGAAGTCCTTCCAGACGACCTTCCAGATGAAGCTTGGGCTGCAAGGGAAGCCCGAGTCCTGGGTGCTTACCAGCAGCTGGACGCAAGTCCAGGTCCCGGGTGCTGGCAGAAGCCTGGATTCTGGGTGCCTGCTGGCGGCCGGAGGGAAGCCTGGGTCACAGGTGCCAGAGGGAAAGTGGGGCTGGCAGCCAGGGGAAAGAAGGCCTACTTTTGTATGCATTTTATGCATTAGGCCTCTAGTCTCAAATAAACAATCTAACATTATACCTATGGTAACTAAAAATGAACAACATACAAAGCCCAAAGTAAGTTGGTGAAAAGAAATAATAAAGCTTAGAAATAAATGGCATAGAGACTAAAAGAAAAAAAATACAAAAGACCAATGAAGCCAAAAGAAAAGATAAGCAAGATTGATAAACCTATATCCATTCTCATAAAAGGGGAAAGAATGCAAATATATAAAATCAGAAATAACAGTGATGTAACAACTAACACCACAGAAATACAAAGAATTATAAGACAACATTATGAATAACTATATCCCAACAAATTGGACAATCTGAAAGAAATGGATAAATTCTTAGAAGCATACAGTTTTCCAAAACAGAATCAAGAAGAAATATAAAATCTCAATAGACAGATTAAAAGTAATTAAATTGAAGCACCCTAAAAGAGTAATATGCAAATTAACCATCACTTTGTGATAAAGATGGCAGCACCCACAGCCAATAAGGAGGGAATATGCAAATTAAAACAACAAAGACAGCCATACTGGCCAGAGCCACGAAGCCAGCCAGAAAGCGAGTGGGAAGGTTTGGTGTCCTCGGTAGCTTGATCCAGGATGTCAACCCTGGCTGGAGAGTAGAGCAGGAGAGCAGGCTGGAGTTCCCAGTCCTTTTGGTTTCTGTAGCCCCTGGATCAGAAGCAGAAACCAAGAGCATGGGGAGCACCAGGAATTCTGGGAATCGTAGTTCTGGGGGCAGATGCATTGCGTGATTTCCTAGACACTGAAGCAAGTTACTGTTGCAGGTGGGGGATGGAGGGAAAGCAAAGGTGAGATATACAAGTAAAGTCAGAGTGTCGAGGAAAAATTAAAAGGAAGATATCCTGCAACTTATAGGAAATCTCCACCAATGGAGCAAAGAAAAAATATACTTCTATTATTCTGTGAGCACCAAACCAAACTGGGTTGGGAGGGGTCTCAGACAATTCACTCATATTATTGCAAAGACAGACAGAAACTTCACTCTTTTATGTAGCCAAGTAGATACAATGTGCAACAAGCACATTTTTGCAGAAGAGGACTTAACAGCACTGTTTGCTATACACCCTTTGGCAAGTCACCTTTTTGGTGGCCATGTGTGTTAGTTAATTGTCATAATCAAGAGTAAAAATTAAAACTTTTCTATCTTCATGACAAGCAGGTCCTTACCTCTTGTAATATACTAATTAGACCAGATAGCCAAACAACCCTCTGGACATCATTCTAGATGGCCTTCTGGATGAAGCTGTGGTGGTGGGGCTAAGGCAGAGGCAGTTATGGGTGATAAGGCAGGTAGGTGAGTAGTGAGGAGTGATCAGGCAGGCAGGCAGACAGAAGCAGTTAAGGGTGATCAGGCAGGCAGGTGAGAAGTTGGGGTGATCAGGCAGGCAGCGTGGTTAGGGGCAATTAGGAAGACTGGCAGGCAAGCATCCTGGATTGTGAGAGGGTGCAATCAGGGCTGAAGGACAGCCCCCCCCATGCACAAATGTTGTGCACCAGGCCTCTAGTCCTATAGAATAAGCCATTAATATGCAAAGTGACCCTCACTCCATCACACCATCACAAGATGACTGTACCCACAGTGAAGGAAGGGTTCCCATAACATAAGATGGCTGCTCCCACAATGGAGGCGGGATTCTTCCTGTAAGGAGTCATAATGAGTGATCAGCAGGGACCTGAGGCTACATGGTGACAGACCAGGGTGGGTGACCTGAGGCTGAACCCCCTACCCAGTGGGGCTTGATGGGAGACCTCAGGCCATGCCCTGACCCAACCGGGCTTGTAGGGGGACCTCAGGCCATGCCCCACCTGACAGGGCTTAATGGGTGGGCCTCAGGCAATTCCCCTCACCTCAGTGCCAGGCCAGGGGACCTGAGGGTGTGCAGGGGGACCTGAGGCTATGCCCCCCACCCTGCACCAGGCTGGGGGACATAAGGCTGCAGCCCCCACCCAGTGGGACTTGACAGGGGCCTTGAGTCTGTGACCCCCACCTGGTGGGGCTTGATGGGGAACCTGAGACTGCACCCTCTTCTACCTGGTGGAGATTGACAGGGGTCCTGAGGCTTCACCCCCACCTGGTGGTACTTGATGGGAGTGGGACCAGCTGGGTCTGGATTTTGCCCAGTGAGGGTGGGACCAGCCAGGTCTGGGCCTCATGCGATTTCAAGGTGCATTTGGGTGGGCAGGGACTTGACTCTGGATCCTACAATGTTCCCAAGACTCTGACATGAGGAAGATTTTCATATACATTTTACTAATTTTCTTTTATCTCTGACACTTCTATTATAGAGAAAGGGCAAATAGCAATATTAAAATATTTCCTCTAATTAATTCCCTTTTAATGTGCATGAATTTTGTGCACTGGGCCACAAATTACTCAATAAAATGGCAACAAACAAAAGTCCTGGACCAGATGGTTTCAAAGGGGAATTTTAACAAACAATCAAAGAAGAACTAAAACTTATCCTAAAATAATTTCAAAAAATTCAAGAGGAAGGAAGACTATTGAGTTCATTTTACAATGCCAGCATTATCCTAACTTGAAAACCACATAAAGACACTACAAAGAAAAAAATTATAGGCCAATGTCTTTGATGAATATGAAAGCAAACATTCTCAACAGAAATATTAGCAAACTGGATTTAGCAATACATTAAAAAGATCATACCTCATGATCAAGCAGGATTTATTCCGGGGATGCAAGTTTGGTACAATATTCACAAATTAATAAACATGATAAACCACATAAACAAAATCAAGTATAAAAACCACATGCTTGTCCTGGCTAGTTTGGCTCAGTGGATAGAACATCGGCCTGTGGACTGAAGGGTCTCAGGTTTGATTCCAGTCAAGGGTACATCATTGATGTTTCTATCTCTCTCTCCCTCTCCCTTCCTTTCTGAAATCAATAAAAATGTTTTTTCAAAAAAAACCCACATGCTCATATCAATAGATACAGAAAAAGTATTTGCTAAAATTGAGCACCCATTTATGATAAACACTAGGGGCCCGGTGCACAAAAATTTGTGCACTCGGGCTGGAGGGAGTCCCTCAGCCCGGCCTGTGCCCTCTCACAGTCTGGGACCCCTCAGTGGATGTCCTATGATGGCCCCAGTCTGCCAGGCGCCTTTTGTGTGTGTGTGTATGTGTGTGTGTCGCCACTGGGGACCTACCCAGAGGCTCAGAGCAGTCCTCCTGTGTGTGTCTACCTGCCGGGGGCCTGCCCCCAGGCACACCGTGGAGGCTTGGAGCAGGCACCCCCTCTATGTTGATCTTTCAGACTCTTGCCCTCCCCTGCATGTTGTTCTCTTTTTTGAGCTGTGACCAGGGCTGGGTGCTGCCTGACTCCCAAGCTTGCTTACTGCCCATCTTCCTAAATCCACCAGAAAGCAAGGAAAACCCTGCCTCGTAGTCAGGCCAGCCTTTTCCTGCTCCCTGATCCCCAGAAGGGACCTGTGAAGCCGCCATGCAGGCCGCCAACTCTTTCCCACTCACCCGGCCACTGCAGCCTTCCTTTCCCACATCTCCGTGCCGCCAAAAGGTCTGGGAGCTGACAAGCAGGACCCCGGCCCCCGCAAAGGGCCTGGGAAGCCCACCAAGCAGGCCACTGACACCCTGCTGCCTCTTTCCCACTGCCCGATGCCCCTACAAGGGCCTGGACAGCTTCCAAGCAGGCCGACGACCCCCTGCCACCTCTGACCTGCTCCCCGATGTTCCGCAAACGGCCTGGGAAGCACACTAAGCAGGCAGCCGACCCCCTGCCACCTCTTTCCCACTAAGTGGCCCGCCACCTTGCTTTCCCACTTCCTGGTGCCCTGCAAGGGGCCTGGGAAGCCCACCAAGCAGGCTGCCGACCCCCTGACCTCTTACCCGCTCCCCAATGCCCCTCCAAGGGCCTGGACAACTGCCAAGCTGGCCGAAGACCCACTGCCACCTCTTACCTCTCTCCGAAGCCCCGCAAAGGGCCTGGGAAGCCCACCAAGCAGGCTACCGACACCCTGCCACTTCTTACCCGCTCCCCAATGCCCCGCAAAGGGCCTGGACAGCTGCCAAGTAGGCCACCGACCCCTTGCCACCTCTTATCCGCTCGCCTATGCTCCTCTAAGGGCCTGGACAGCTGCCAAGCAGGCCGCCGACACCCTGCCACCGCTTACCCACTCCCCGATGCGCCGCAAAGGGCCTGGGAAGCCCACCAAGCAGGCTGCCGACCCAGTGCCACCTCTTACC
>PVJC01049940.1:0-11938 GCA_004026665.1 Murina feae
TAGATAATATTTTCAACAATAAAGATTTTTTTTAAAACCCTCCCCTTCTCAATTTATTAATATTCTTTTATATTTAAAGAATCATATTTTGGGGGAGCTGCCAATAATGTATTCATTCAAACCTATGTATTTTGATAAAAATTCTTAGATAAAGGCTTGACAATCTCTGGGACTTACTAAAACTAGTTGTGAAGCATATCTAGCATGTCCTGTCTGTTTTGAGGGTGATTGGAAGTGAGAAAGACGTGTTAAATCTATCCAAAACCTGGGAAATGTTTTGCACTGTGACCATCTCAGATTCTCGACCTGAGCTTTTCCAGAAATTTAAAAAGAAATCATTTTATGGGTTTGGAGAATAGTATTGAATTCATACACATGACATACAAATTTTTCCCAACAAGTATCTTGTTTGCACCTGACCAGACACATTCTGTGGGTTTCTCTCAAATGAAAATATTTCCTTGAAATTGGAAGACTTACTAGTAGACATCACATGGCTGTATTCTCTTGATTCGTTTTTTTTTTTCTTTCCCCATCAAATATACCCCTAGGAAAGCTCAACAGTGCCTTCCTCCTTGAGCATTCTAGTGGGGGTTGTGCAAGAGGGTAAGACCACCATTTTCATCTTCACAAGATGAGATGTGTCACAGAGTCGGGCCCCTCTTATGGATGAGCAGGGCAGTGAGAAGAAAGGCCCCGGAACAAATCACACCAGGTCATTGTACTCACTTATGCCTTGTTTGGCACCCAGAAAAAGACAGAAACCCCACACACAATGCTTACAAATCAGAGTGCCTCAAATCCACAAGTATTAGTTTTATGCTTTTAATACTTATTATATTTTACACACCAAGTCCTAACTGCTCTTTGTAGTTCTCTTAACCCTCTATCAGATGAACCCTTAATATTGTGGAGTAACCCGTTCATTCTCCTAATAGCCCCTCAGGACAGGAGGTCACTGAGATGGCCTCCTCCCATCTTGTGTGAGAAGAAGCAGAAGCCCAGTCACTTAACTTAAACCTTCACCTTCCCACCAGCCTGTCTGGATTCGCCAGCATTTCCTCCAGACCTTGATATCATCTCGCTCCTTCAAGCAGGACATGCCACGCAGTCTAACATGCTTCTGTCTCTAACAGCCCCCTTCTTCTCAGCATCTCCTATTGGGTAGCGTGACCATGGCTCCACCTACCTCAACTGGGGCCAAATGCCCTGGTGACCAACATCAACTCCAAGAGGCTGAGCCACCAGCCTAGCCACCCATCTGGCTGGACTTGGTCACCCCAAACAAGTGTGAAAACACCACCTTTGCAGGCCTGAATCCGAAAGAAATTGGAAACCTGCTGTTAGCTCCATTCCCACTCTCTTCTCATGTTTGCCGTTATTTTTTAACACTTTTTTTTTCTCATAAAAGCACTATCCTCTTCCCCAGAGCTTGCCTGTAGCAAAGGCATGGTCTGTACAACTGCAATTATTTCAGAGAACAGATGGAGTGAGGAGCAGAAAGTCTGTTAATAGTAATAGAAATGCTACATGTTAACCTGGACAGCACACGATGACAGTCCCATGACTACCCGTTCTGTTCCCACCAGCTGGGCAACCAAAGTAGGAATGAGATATTCACAAACACAGCCATCAGCCACGTAGCCACCTAAAGTTAGAACTCAAATTCCTTCACACCAGGGGCCTTGGCGACTGTGGTGGCTCAGGCCGGAGAGCAGAGGAAGCCAAGCCACAGCTCAGCACCAGGCCTAGCAGAATTGCCTTAGTTCTGGTTCAAATACCAAAGCCTCCTGGGCTGGCTGAGGCTCAGACCCAGCTTCTAGGCAAACACTGGCCCTAGCAGGGAGCCAATCCAACCAGCACTTCATAGCCATGCTCTGGGGAGGAAACATTAGGTCTGGCTGGGCTGACCTTGACTTCCTGGGAGGCAGTGGGTGAGTGAGAGGCTTGGCTCAGGAGTCAAAGGCTTTGACTCCCCCAGGCTGAGGTCTAGCAGGACAAAGGCGAGTCTCTGTGCTAAGCGTTGTACAATCAGTCGAGAGCAGCAATACAAAGGGCTTGGCTAGCTCTGGGACCAACAATTTCTTCCCTCTTCCAGAACACAAAAAAGAAAACAATGTCTATCTTGACAGAGGAGATGGGTGCGTTTATTTCAACATGTATTTCTTAAGCGCCTACTGTGTGCAAGAACATATGCCAGGCCCTTTGGGAACAACAAAGAAATAATTGTCCCTACCTTTAAGAAAATGAAAATCTAACAAAAGGGACCAAGAGAAGCCTACATGTAACTGGGTGCACAGCAGACCAACCTAAGGGCCCAGAGAAGATACAAATGGCATGCTCCTGGGGTTCCAATAGCAAGGACAGCGTGTCTTGTCCACGGGGCTTGGAAGACATCCACAAGGAGGAGGTGGGTGGCATTTGAGATGTGTCTTGAAGAATGGGGTGGACTTTCTGGTGGGCACAGAGGTGGGGAAGCAGAATCACACTTGAGGTCAGACCCGTCCCAATCGGTGTGGGCATGCGTGGGGTGATGGTAGGGCCAGCTGGCGAGTTGATTGAAAACAAGCTATAGAAGGCCTCCAATGCCAGGTCACAGAGTTGATATTTAAGTCAGAAGTCTGTGGAGAGCTGTTCCTCAGAAAGAATATTTACTCACGAAGATGAGCTAGCCCTGCAGATCCAGGAGCATGTTTGTTTCTTTATTTCTTTGTTTTCAAAAGAACTTGCTTCCCAAGACACCCTGGATTACTCTAATACAGTGAGCGCAAATGAGTAGGAAGAGAGGTAGACAGGTCATGGGCTGGTTGGGAAGCTGCTGAAATAGTAGAGACAAGAGCTAGTTCAGACCTTACCCAAGGGGTCAGAGAGAATGAGAACGGTGAGAACCAGCTCCAGAAAGTGGATCAAGAAAGAATCGAACGTGATTAGAGAGGGAAGAGTCAACAGATGATTCATATTTTGAATTTGATGGGTGAAAAGATAGTAGTGCCATTCATAGGAACAGGTAAATCAGAGAAGGAACTGGTGAGTGGGGTGGACATGAATGTAGCTTTTGGAGGTAGAATCATTCATCTGATAACAAATTAAAGAAAGGATCCACACACGGTGGTTCTCATACGCTCCTCTTTTCCTTTCCATTTCCCTTTCTTTAGTTTCCTTCTCCTCCCCCCTATGCAGAACAAATAATAAAACATTCCTCACCTGACATGTGGGCATTTCTGCTGCCTGCTTGGTATGAGGCTTTGAGATTTAAATACGTCCCTCAGCTTTATTAAGCCAGAAAAATTGCAGTGGGCCAAAGGGTCAGAGTGCGGGCTCTGGGGAGGGGGTAGAATACCGTGAACTCGGCAGGATTTGAACTCACCACTCACTGCTCCAGTCCCCTTGGCATGCAGCCAGAACTGCTGAGCCAGGCGAGAGCATTCCTTCCCCCAGACATCTTGAGTGGGCAGATGCTACAGAATGACCGCCATCCCCAGAGGACCAGGCAGCGCAGTGGCAGAAGGCATTTGATTCAGAGATGCTGGCACATGTTGCCAATAAGTTCATCTTTGCAGGATGTATGTTTTAAATTACACAAGTGCCCAAGAGACCGAGGTGTGGAGGAATTGGCAACACACAAACAAAAACCGTAGTGTTGTGAATCAGAGCCAAGCCCAATTCTGTCCCTCTACCTCCTGACCTCCCCTGCCCTTCTCTGCAGGGAGAAGAGGGAGGAATTGGGAGACAAGGGACATGGTTTTTAGTCCCCGAGAAGCCCTTCGCTTGCTCACTATGACTGGCATTTATTGATCACTTAGTGCACGCTGGGTGCTGTTCTGAGCCATTTATGAACTCAATGTGCATAACACTTTAAGAGAAAAGCATGATGATGGTTATAATCTCTATTTTATACAATGATCCTGAGGCTCAGGGTGTTTAGGCAACTTGTCCAAGGCTGCACAGTAACTAGACAGGATTCACATCACTAAGGTCTATGGCCTTGGACAGATTCTCTGATCCTTCTGAGCCTCCATTTTTCCATCTGTAGACTCAGAATAATAACCTCTATTTAGGGGATTTTTCCGACAGTGACCCCTTGTTTCCAGTAATGTGACTCTTGGCCTCATCAAATTATGGCCTTAACTGACTCAGACCCATATCACCTGCCACCTCCGACCACAACATCTGGCCCCTGCTGAATCATATTTTATTCTTATGCTGACCTTCTCTAGATAGAAGTACCCCCCCGCCACTGCCACTCATACTCTGCTACTCTCACCTGTGTTCCCATAACCCCTTATGTAAACCTCCCCAGCACGTCACACTGGATTGTTGTTTATGGATCTGTTGTTGGTTTGTGAACCATGCTGGGGCATCTTTGCATGGACAGTGTGTAGGATGTTGGGCCAGGGAGCTGAACTCATTGAAGAAATGGGGATCTTCAGCCTGAACAAAAGGTGAGAACTGCCTTCACATGCCTGAGAGGCTATCCTATGCCAGGAAGGCAGCACTTGTTCTAGGCAGTTCTCAAAGAAAGAACAAGAACAAGTGTGAGCTTTAAGGGGCAGTGTTGGCCCCGTGAGATGTGACCTAGCTGGACTTGAATGAGTCGCATTCTCAGGGAATGGGGGACACCCTTTGCTGGGAGTGCCATGACCGTGCTGGGTGGTAGCTGACTAGGTTTGCAGTAAAGGCAATGTGACCCCAATGTCCTCCACTGTTCCAGGATTCTGTGATTTGTCCCATTCCCGGCAAGCTTAGTCGCCAGGCCCACTGTCTCTGTGTGTTCCGTTGTCCCCAGGCGGCACTGGGGATGCGAGGAGCTCAGTCTCTCGGGACCCAGGCACTGGAGATAGGCCTTCTGGAGCAAGTCCGCTGGCCATTAAGCTAGCTGCTATTTCAGGGACCACCGGGAACCAACACTGAGGACATTTGTTCACAGTAGCAAAACTTGACCCGTGGACATTGCTTCAGTCTGAAAAATACTCCCACACTTTTAACTAATTTTCTTTTTAGACTAACTCAGTTGTATGAGACATAAATTATTGCCATTTTGCTGACAGTAAACCGCCCCTTGGTAAGAGTGAATAGCCTGGCCCCAAACACTCAGCCTGTTCAGGAACCATTCAGGCCAGGATCCAGGCCCTCTGTCCTTTACTTGTCATCTTTCCACAATATCGGGTGCCCTTCTGAAGAGCAGCCTCTGGAACTCACTTGCCAAAACCAGCACAGGAAACGGAAGTATGCATCAAGTAGGAATGTGTCTCAGTGCGAGGCAGTGAAGTCCCTACCACAGGGACTTGAGGGCTTTATTTGTTTCCTGCAACAGCAAGTCTAGGGCCTGGCCGTCCTGGGTGGATTCAGCTGCTCCAGGACCCGGGTTCTTTCCATCTTGCTGTTTCACCATCCTTAATACATAGGCCTTCAACCTTATGATTGTCTCCTCTTGGTCACAGGATGGCTGCTACACACTCAACATCACATCCATATTCCAGACAAAAAGAAGGGAATGGGTAAAGGGACAAAAGGCAACAACAGTTTTCTCCTAGTGAGTCTTTGTCCTTTGTTCAGGAGCAGATCCCTTCCTGGGAACTTTCTCCTACATCTTCTTTGCCAGAACATGGCCTCCCCTTGGGTCAAGGAAGGCTGGGAGATCCAGTACTGCAGCTTTCCAGCCTCTATAGTACAAGGAAGGCAAGGAGGAAGGAATCCACAGTGGATCCACAGTGACTACACAACACCTCTGCCCAAATGTGTCAAAGCGTGACATGAGCCCCAACTCCTGGGTCAAGGTGCCTCGGTCCACACAGCCCAAGAAGTGTCTTTGTCAGCAGCTATGGAGAGAGAGGATGGCCTCCTGGATGCCAGCCTGAAATGTGAGTCTGTCCTCGGAAAGGAAAGGCTTTAGGCTCAAGGGGCACCACCGACTGCATCCTGGTGGGACCATCAGCCCTGGTAAGGAGCAGCTGTTACACTCAACCTCCCCCAGGAAGAAGGCTCTTAACTAGATTTCCCATGCAGAACTTTGTGGGGGAGGTTCAAACACAACCAACCCACCACAGGCTAAATTTGTATGCCAACCAACATCATAATGAATAGTGGGAGTGGAGGGTGACTTCAGCTTCTCGATTCGGTGCCCGAGGCCCTTAATCTTCAGAGCCCAGGCAACAAGGAACCCCAGCGGAGGTGGTGGAAGCCTGTCCCCTTTATGTGGAGGCACATGGTCTTCCCCAAGAGTGCACTCAGCAGGAAGAGAAACCTGGGTTTCAGTCAGTAGTGGATTTGGTTGAGGACTTTCGGGAACCAGACTTTAGGACTGTAGACCTCGCCTATAACTCTACAGTAGTGTCACCTGGGGAAACTTCTAGATAGATAACAATGCCTGGGCCTCACTCCAGATCCCTTAAGTTAAGGGTCCAGTTTGGGTAGGTTCAAAAATCTCCCCTGGTGCTTCTAATATTGAGGCAAGGATAAGAACTACTGCCTGGAAGAGATTGGCTCTCCACTCAACTTGACCATGAACCTTAACCTTATCAGGCCAGCTCAATTTTTCATTCAAGCATACATTAAGTGCTGTAGGCAACAAACCACATACATAATCATATCAGAAACCAGAGAAATACAAAGCCAGACACTCTCAAGTTTCCTGTGGTCTCCAAATGAGCAGGATGAAATATCTGAGTCACAGGGAGGTAAGGGCCCTGTTCTAAAATGCACGTGGGGTTGTTTTAATTGGAAAAGGTAAGACACACAGATGGGCAGGATGGTCATGAAGGCGGAAGGACCTGTACCTCACAGATCCCAGAAACAGGAGTCATGGCAGCTACACAGGGTCACACGGGAAAGCACCAGGGCCAGTCTTGAGGGGCAAACATGGGCAAGAGCCTTTACTGTGATTTTTGTGGGAAGCAATGGGTGAGGCAGGATTAGCAGGGTAGATAAGTCTAGGATTGACTGGTTTAAATAATTCTGGTGGACTCTGGGGCATAGGGGCTGCCGCTAGTCGTCAGGCTCCTGGCTCTGGGTTCACTATGTCAGGGAAAGAGTGGCTCAGCCCGATAACAGAGGTGATGCAGGGTGTAGGGTGTGGATTGGTGGGCTTGCATTTGGAGAGCCTGCTCTCAGGTGAGCGTTTGCTGTCTCTAGAAACTGGCAGCCTTTCCAAGGTCAGCAAGGCCCTATGTCAAAGCATCGGAAAACAAAATACATGATGAATGCAGGTCCCACCTTCTCAGTACTTCTAGGACTTGAGACTCTCCACAGGCATGTCTGTCCGAAGAATACTTTCACTCCTTCACTCTGGGAAAGAAAGCTACGCACAGACTCCTCGCATGGCAAGGTGGAGGAAGGTCTCAGAGCTTCTATAAGGTTCACCTACACGTCAGGAAAGGCCCTCTGCCCGGGCACTGCTGAGGTACAGAGAGGGCTCCATAAGATTTTGTGACCTGCCCATTGTTTCTGTGTACCTTAAAAACTGGGGATCAACATAAACATGTATGTCAATTTATAGGCAAAAATGAGATTTCTCTTTATAACTTGCATCTCTTTGACACCAAACATTTCTGCTTTTATTGATCATTTGCATTTCTTATTTTATGAATTGTCTATCCATGTCATTTGTCTAGTTTTCCATTGGGTTATTGCTCTTTTTCTTTTTAATTAATTTATTTTTGTTCTAGGATACTTGGATCTTTATTATTGAAAGTATTATATATGTCCTCCTTTTTCCCAGCTTGCCCCCTCACCCCTCACCCGCCACTGTTACTCATTTTCTTATTAACCTAAAAGCTACTTTATATAATAAGGATATTAATCCTTCTTCATAGGTCTTGTAAATATTTTCTTCCAGCTTTTTATCTTTGAATTTTATTTTGCTTTATTTGTCGTAGAAAGTTTCAAAATTATATCTAGTTAAATTTATCCAACTTTCCTTCATGTGTTTCACAGTTAACAGTTTGGTGTATATTATGGATTGCAAATATATTTATAAGTATACTAGAAGCCCAGTGCACAAAATTTGTTCACTTGGCAAGGAGGGGTCCCTCAGCCTGGTCTGTACCCTCTTGCAGTTTGGGAGCCCTTAGGGGATGTCCAGCTGCCGCAGAGGTGGGAGAGGCTCCCGCCATCGCCACTGCACTTACCAGCCATGAGCTGGGCTTCTGGCTCAGCAGTGCTGCCCCTGTGGGAGCGCATTGACCACCAGGGGGAAGCTACTGCATTGAGCATCTGCCCCCTGGTGGTCAGTGTGCATCATAGTAACTGGTTGTTCCACCATTCAGTCAATTTGCATATTTGCCTTTTTATTATATAGGATATATAGTTAAGTATATAAGTTTTCCTGCACATTTTAGATTATATTATACAAATTATTCTGAAACTCATTTCAATTACTAGTATAATTGTATTTCCCATATAAAATATAAAGCTCTAACTCTAATGTGGTATTCCATTATAGGAACTACTAGGGTCCCTCAGCCCAGCCTGTGACCTCTCGCAGTTTGGGACCCCTCAGGGGATGTCCACCTGCTGGTGTGCCTGGCCAGCCTGGGTGAGAGGCTGATGGCTCTTTACCGGCTGGCCAAGCCCCCCAGTGGGGACCCTCACCCCATGGAGGTGTGGCCAGCCTGAGTGAAGGGCTGAGGACCATTTTCAGGCTGCCCACACTCCCAATGACCCAATGTCCCAGCGAGGCTAGCTGGAATCAGGTTTCTGGGGTTTATTTATCTTCTATAATTGAAACATTGTTACCTTGAGCAGAGGCCTAGACAGGCAATGAAGCCTCCTGTTTGCTCTAGCTCCATGGCTGCCAGCCACCATCTTGGCTGGGTTAATTTGCATACAGCCACTCTGATTGGCTGGTGGGTGTGGCTTGGTTGGCAGGCGTGGCTTAGGTGTCCCAGAGTGATGGTTAATTTGCATATTACTCTTTTATTAGGTTAGATAATTTTATTGAATCAGTTTTTAATTTTGTTTTATTTTCACATTCAAATTTGGACATATAGGGGGTTGAGAGAAATAGAGACTGAAGTTTATTTATTCCACGTGTTGAACCAGTTGTCTCAATAGCACATGTAAAATAATCTATCCTTTTCTCACTGAATTGAAATAACTTAATCATAAATTAAATATCATACATTTGATAACATATTAAGTACACCTAAATACACCTATATTTAGAACATTGGTTTCTCTCTAAATTTTCTATTTTGCTTCATTTGCTTATTTATACCATAATCAGCACAACATGGTTGTAATTATTTTAGTTTGTAATATATGTTAATATATACAAAGTCAACATTATCCCATTTCATTTTTTTTTCAATATTGCCTTGGCTTATGTTTTTTCTGCACTTATTCTGAACTTTAGAATCATTCTATGAAGTTCCCAAAACATCTATTTAGGATTTTGATTGGAATTGTGTTAAACTGACTAATTAATTAAAGAACTAGTGATATAATTTGCTAATGATTATTTCAGTTTAAAAGCATAGTATGTCTCTCTCCATCTCATCAAGTTTTGTTTTTATGTACACTTAGTAATGTTTTTGTTCTCTGTGTAAGTCTTGCATTTTTTCATCAAGTTCTTTCCTAGATACTTTTATTAAGATTTTTATTAAAGTATTTTATTTAGTATTTTATTAAAGTATATTTTCTAACAGACCATTGTTATTATCTATAGGAAATACACATTTTGTGTTCATTTTATAACAACTCACTTTACTGAATATTAGTTTAATTGTCTTCAGCTAATTCTTGTGGATTTCTCATGTAGACAATCATGTCATTTGCAAAAATATAATAACTAATAACTAATTTTTATAATATTTTCATCTCTTTATTCTTTTTTTCTGAGTTCTTGGAAATTTTCTTGGGTTTATCTTCATTTTCCCTGATTTAATTTTCTAAAGTATATAATATGTGGTTCACTACTTCTTTTGGATTTAATATTCAACAATCATTTTTCTCTAAAATACTCATCTTTGGAAAGTTGCCAAACTTTCTCCCACTTGTCAAAACCAACAGTCCTTTTCCCTTGATGGCTCTGTTATACTGACCCGATCCCCACTCCTTCCTGGAACTTCATTTTCTCTTGGCATCCATGCCACTGTGCTCTCTGGTTCTCCTTCTAACTCTCTCCCCCTTCGTCTCTCCATCCTCCCCACTGAGTTCCCAAGTTCCACTCTAGCTGTTTTTCTGTTCACACTCTACAAGTTCTCACTGACAATCTCATCCACCCCTATGCCCACCACCCACAGGCCAGGTTTTGAGAGAGTTCCAGCCTCGTGGTTCCATTTAAGGTACATCCCTGCCTGGATGTTTCAACACCAAACCCACTACCTCCCAAATGTGTTACTCCTACTAGTCACAGTTCCATCGTCTACTTAGTTGCCCAAGGTAGGACCTCAGCAGCATCCTAGACATCTTCCTCTCCCGTGTGTGTCTGCCCTATCCAGTCACTTCATGCGTTGACTCAATGGTACAAATGCCTCTTCTCTCTCTCTCTCTCTCTCTCTCTCTCTCCTACTTGACTTTTCAGGCCTCAGGATCTCCAGAGCATCCCAGTTGTCTTTTTCCCCACTCAACTTTTAGTCTTTTACTCATCCTTGTCACATGCCTTCCCAAAACACATTTAGTCATGCCAGTTGTTTGTTCAAACAATTTCAGTGGATTCTGTTGCAAAATAAATCCCAAACGGCTTAGAACAGATAGGGCTTTCTGTTATCTGGTTCCAATAACCCTTCCACTTTTTCCCCTGCCATTCCTTCTAGACTCCCTGTGCTCCAGCACACCAAGATTCTCGCCAACCCCCAATCAACTTTGCACGGCCCCTTCCCTTTGCATTTAGAGTGCTCTTCCTGATGAACTTTGCCTGCTTGTCCTTCAAGATCAAGTTCAAAAGACAACTCCACAAAGCCTTCCTGGACTCCTGAGGCGGAGAGGTTTAGGATCCCTCCTCTGTGCTCCGGCTGTATCTGATAAATGCTCCTTTATGCAGGCACTTTGCGCAGGGACTGCAGTTATGTCCATACCTATCTCTCCCTCCAGATCAAGAGGAGGCGCAGGATTTCTCTATCTTGCTCACTTCTCACTCTCGCGCACCCTTTCTCCAGCATACTCACCAGTCTAAGTTTCTATTCAAGTTAAGCTCAACTATCACTTATTCCATGCCTGCACTGAACAGTTAAAAAGCACACATCTGGGGGATATAATATTACCCAGTAACTTACTATATACCTATGATATATTCAGCTTCTCACTTTCATCTTCAAACTTCCTAAAATTCCTCTTCCCCTGATGATCTTGCAACTAATTCACTGAGAAAATACAAGCAACCAGAAGGCAATTTCCTCACTCCTTACCACCACATCTTCCAGTTCCCTGTACCCTCTGCTCCCACCAAAGGCCCAGCTCTCCGCTTTTTCTCTCTATCCTGTCCCCTCCCTCTTCCCAGTCTTGGCTCTTGCAATGGTCTCCTTTTTCTTCTCTAGCATATATCTCTCTCTTTCTACTGGATCATTTCCATTGGCCTGCAAGCCTGCCTCATTGTCATCTGTCTCTTAAAATACAAGAATAAAAATAAAGAAGGTCTCTTGACTCTCTCTCTCTACTAGTAAGAACCGTGTTCCAGCTATCCTTCACACGAAAACTTTTCAAAAATCATCTTTAATAACCCTCTCCAAGCCTCATCTCCAGTCAAACCCCCGTCCTTTCTACTGGTCTTGCCAACATAGCAGTGGTCTTCTAGTTATCAAATCGCGTTGTCACAACTGTGTCCTCAGCTTGCTCTACTTTTCAGCTGCATTTGGCACAGTTGACCACTTCCTCCTCCTTAAAACACTTCCTGTCTCAGATTTCATGATACCTACTATTCAGGTGTGCCCCCTTCCTCCCTGGTCGCCTTTGTTCAATTTTCCTTCTCTCTTCTCCTCTCCTCTCCTCTCCTCTCCTCTCC
>PVJC01049941.1:0-11978 GCA_004026665.1 Murina feae
GGCTGTTTCCAAATCTTAGCTATGGTGAATTGTGCTGCTATGAACATAGGGGTGCATATATCCTTTCTGATTGGTGTTTCTGGTTTCTATTTTTGAAGGGTATTTTTTGTTTTCTTCTTTTTTTAAAAAAATATATTTTTATTGCTTTCAGAAAGGAAGGGAGAGGGAGAGAGATAGAAACATCAATGATGAGAAAGAATCATTGATCTGCTGCCTCCTGCACACCCCCTACTGGAGATTGAGCCTGCAACCTGGGCATGTGCCCTTGACTGGAATCAAACCCAGGACCCTTCAGTCTGCAGGCTGGTTCTCTAACCACTGGGTGTGTTTTTCTCTTTAAAACAAAAAACACTCCACTGTCAGTGTTATTGCTGTTCATTTGAAGGTAATATTTTGTATCCACTGCTGTTTTGAGAATTTTTTTTCTCTGGTTAAAACAGTTTTACTGTGATGATGTGCCATGGTGTAGTTTTATTTGTATTTATCCTTGGGATTCTCTAAATATCTAGATTCTGTATGTTGAAGTGTTTCTTCACTTTTGGAAAGTTCACAGCTATTTTCTCTTATTGCTTCTGTCCACTTCTTTTTCTTTTGGCATTTTATTTTGCTTTCAAGTTTCTGCCAGTAAATATCATAGCACTCCATTTTGTGTGTGTGTGTGTGTGTGTGTGTATGTGTTTTGTTTTTGTTTTTTTTTTATTATTTTACTCTCAGCATTGACTTTCTCTGCCTATCTCTCTAAAGTTTCCCTTTTAGACTGAAAGCCTGTGGCTCCTCTTCATGCTTCATGATATTTAATAGTCAATATTTCCACCTCTTCTCCAGCTTTATTTCTTTTAAATATATTTTATTGATTTTTTACAGAGAGGAAGGGAGAGAGAGAGAGAAACATCAATGAGAGAGAAACATCGATCACCTGCCTCCTGCACACCAGCTTTATTGAAGTACTGGAGGCCCAGTGCACCATCTTCACCAGCTGTCCACAGCTGGCTCCGCCCCTTGTCGCCACCCACCCCAGTTCTCCGTTTGCCATCAGGTGATTGGTGCCAGACAGTGTTCCCACCTGCTCGCCAATCCCACCCCACCTCGGGTGGCCATCAGGCAATCGGAGCCTGCCAGCCGGAGAAAGGGACCAAGAGGTGGTCAGTGCACCTAATAGTGACTGGTCCAGCAGTCGTTCTGGTTGTTCTGCCATTAGGGTCAATTTGCATATTACCCTCTTATTATATAGGATAGAGGTCTGTACGGTGGGGGCTGGCTGGCCTGCCCTGAAAGGGGACCCAGATTGGGGTGGGGGTCCCCACTGGGGGGGTCAGGGCTGGCCTGGGCGAGGGGCCACGGGTGGTTTGCAGACCAGTCACGGCGCCCCGCTTTGTCAGGAAGGATGTCCAGAAGACGTCCGCTATATCCAGTCTGATTAGCATGTTACAATTTTATTAGTATAGATATTTAGTATACAAAAATGTGCACATACTAGTATTTAATATATGCATTTTGATGAGTTTGGACAAATGCATACATTTGTGATATCACCACAATGAAGATAATAAACATATTCATTACCTTCAAAAGATTTCTTATATCCCCTTGTTTCTGTTTTTTTTGTGTGGTAAGAACACTTAATCTCAGACCTACCCTCTTAACAAATTTTTACATGCATTACTACCATATTATTAACTGCTTCTGTCTAATTCTCTTTCTAGGCCTCCAATTACTTATATGTTGGTCCTTTTCACATGTCCCTTACACTCTTTTGTTGCTTTTCATCTTTTATCCCTGTGCTTTTGTTTGTATCTTTTTTTTTAACCTGTCTTCCAATTCACTAATGTCTACTGTGTCTCCTGTTAAACCCAGTTATCAAGCTCTTAATTTCAGTTATAATAGTATTTAATTCTAGAATGTCCATTGGTTTGTTTTTTATTTTTAAATATATTTTATTGATTTTTTACAGAGAGGAAGGGAGAGGGAGAATTAGAAACATCGATCAGCTGCCTCCTGCACACCCCCTACTGGGGATGTGCCCGCAGCCAAGGTACATGCCCTTGACCAGAATCGAACCTGGGACCCTTGAGTCCACAGGCTGACGCTCTATCCACTGAGCCAAACTGGCTAGGGCTAATTTATTTTTTTAATAAATTTCATTTTTCTGGTGAATTTCTTCATCTTCATCTATTTTTATTTTCCCCTCTGTATAATTAAACATAATAACTATATTTACTTTAAAATCCTTGTTGGCTAGCTCCAATGTCTGGACCATTCCTAGGTCTGTTCCTATTTGGTTTTTCCTCTCTAAACTGATCACCTTAATCCAGTCAAGTGAGTGAGCTGTGCCAATGTTTGTGGTTTTGGAAAGGCTTGATCCATCTCTGGTTCCCTGTGTTCTAGAATATAGGCTTTCTAGGACTTCCAACAGCAAGCCTATTGCTTCACTTTTACTCTAAGGATGTAGCCTTTTGGGTTCTTAGCTAATGAAGAAAGAGTCTGATGTGAGTCTCCGCATTAGGCAGAAACTGGACTTTGACCCCTGTCCATCCTTAGTGAACAAAGCCATCAAACTGGCATTGGGACAGTGCTCAGTGTTTTGCTTACCTCTTTGGCAGTAGTTCATCACCATCTTGTCAGCTTTTCCACGCTTTTAGAGTAATTTTTTTTAAACATTACGCTAGCATGTTAAGATGTGTTTCACAGGCCATGACTGGTTTAGCTCAGTGGATAGAGCGTCGGCCTGCAGACTCAAGGGTCCTGGATTCGATTCCAGTCAAGGGCATGTACTTAGTTGCAGGCACATCCCCAGTGGGGAGTGTACAGGAGGCAGCTGATCAGTGTTTCTCTCTCATTGATGTTTCTGACTCTCTGTCCCTCTCCCTTCCTCTCTGAAAAAAAGCAATAAAATTTTTTTTTAAAGGTGTTTCACAGGAGATTTGACTCCATTGCTAGAAATGGAAAGTCTCATTTCTTTTCATATTTTCTATGATGATTTTCACAACATTGAACAATTAAAATGTCATGTAATCAAATCAGTCTGTCTTTTACTTTGTACCATCTTGATTTTGTGTTTATTTTTAGGGAATTTTTCATTTTCTCAGAATTGTACTAATATTTTTAACATTTAGATGTTTATCTGGAATTTACTTTTATGAATAGCATAAAGTTAATATCTAATTATTTTTCTTCAAAATAGAGAGTCATTTTTTCCAATACTATTGGTTAGACCCATTGTCAGCAAACTATGGTCACCCCATTTTTGTTCATTTTATTGGAACACAGCCATGCCCATTTGATTACATATTGTCTATGGCTTCTTTCATCCTACACCAGCAGAGTTGAGTAGTTGCAACTTAAACAATATAGCCCACAAAACCTAAAATATTTACTTTTTGGTCTTTACCAACCCTGGATTAGGCCATCTTTTTTTCATTGATCTAAATTTCTACTTTAGCATGTACTAAATGTTTTGTATTTATTTATGGAATCTCTCTACATTTTATTCATTATTAAGAACTTCACACTTCTATCAATATCACTCTCATAATTATTGAAGACCTATTTACTGTATTTTATTGACTCAAAGATACAATATGTTTAGTCAGGTTTATTAAAGTATAATTTGCATATAGTAAAATTTACCCTTTTTATGTGTGCAATTACATGATTTTTGACATGTATACAGCCGTATAACTATCACAAGTATGATAGAGAACATTTTCATTACTCTAAATGAAGTTTAGTCCTGCCCATTTGTTCATTCTCTCTCCCGACCACCAGACCTGGCAACCACTAATCTGTTTTCTGTCCTTAGAGTTTTGTCTTTTCCAGAATATCATATAAATGGAGTCATACACTAAGTAGCCTTTTAAGGGTGTATTCTTTCACCTATATTAATGTATTTGAGATTTGTCCATGCTGTGGTATTCATGTTCATTCCTTTTTATTGTTGAGTATTATATCTATTTACTAGTTGGTGGACATTTGTGTTGGATCTCATTTTTGGCAATTATGAATAAAGCCAATAGAAACATTTGCATGTAAGATTTTGTATGGACATATTTGTTTTCAGTTTTCATGGACAAATACGTAGAAATAGGATTGTTGGGTCATATGCTACAATAAATGTATATTTGACTGTATAAGAAACGGGCAAACTGTTTTCCAAAGTAGCTGTACTATTTTTTTTTTTTATGTCCTGTTTTGTGTAGGGTTTTTTTTTTTCATTTATATTAGCAGTGTGTGAGAGTTGCAGGTATTTTGCATCCAGCACTTAGTATCATCAGTTTTGCTTTTTAATTTTAGTGATTCTAATGCGTTAGGGTTTAGTTTTAATTCCTAATACATGGTCCTAAAGACTTAATGATGTTGAGCATCCTTCCATGTGCTTACTTCCCATCTATGTCTTATTTGGTGAAGTGTTTGCCCAAATCTTTTGCCTGTTTTTAAAAATTGGTTTTGTTTTCTTATGGCTGAGTTATGAAATATTTTTATATGTTTTGGGTTCTAGTCCTTTACCAAACATGTTAATTGTGATGAAATCCAGTTTGTCAAATTTTTTAATTTTTTTAATTATTTTTATTGCTGCGTACAAAGCATCACAAAGAGTGGCTTAAAACAACATGAATGTGTTATCTCACAGTTTCCACGGGTCTGGAATCCAGTTAGCCGACTCCTTTGCTGAAGGTCACAGCAAGCTGAAGTCAAGGTTCTGGCTGGGCCACCTTGCCTTTCGGAGTTCAGTGTCCTCGTCCAGCCTCGTGGGTTTGGTTGGATCCACTTCCTTACGATTGTAGGACACAGATTACTGTTTTCTTGTTGGTCATCAGGTAGGGGCTGTTCTCAGCTCTTAGAGGCTTCCCACTATGCCCTACCATATGGCCCTCTCCACAGCATAGCAGTTTGCTTCTCCAAGAACAGCAGGAGAATGTCTGCTGGAGCTTTGACTCTCTCTGACTTCTCTTATCTCTGATCTCTAAACCCTTGTTTTAAAAGGGCTAACCAGAGTAGATCAGGCCCACTCACACTCAAGGAAAAGGGCTATACAGGGTATGTGCACTAGGAGGAGGGAAACTTGGAGGCCAACTTAGGATTCTTCCTACCACATGGTTGGCACTTTTTTGTTTCTAAGAAATCTTTGCCTACCCCAATGCTGCAAAAATTTTTTCAAATTCTTTTAAGTTACTGATTTTACTTTTTACATTTTGATCTCTGATCCAGTGTGTGTGTGTGTGTGTGTGTGTGTGTGTGTGTGTGTGTGTATTTGTGTGAGTGCATTTGTTTATTTGAGATGTTATTATAAAACTCACCCTTAAAAGTATATGATTCCATCTCTAGCCGGTTGTGTAGTGGTTAGAGCATTGGCCCACAGACTGAAAGGTTGTGGGTTTGATTCCAGTCAAGGTCACATAGCTCAGTTGCAGGCTCAATCCTCAGCCCCAGTAGGGGGGTGGGGGGGGGCGGTGGAAGGGGGTGTGTGGAAGGCAGCCAATCAATGTGTCTCTCTCACATCGATGTTTTTTTCTCTCTCTCTCTCCCACTCCCTTCTACCATCTCTAAAATTCAATGGAAAATAATATCCTCTGGTGAGTCTTAACAAAAAACATTTAAAAAGTGTACAACTCCATAGTTTTTATGCAGTACAAAGTGGTGCAACCATTGCCACTCTACAATTCTAGAACACAATTCTAGAACATTCTCATCAAACACAAAAGAAACCCTGAATCCATTAAGCAGTAACTCCCATTTTCACTTTTCCTATTTGGCAACCACTAATCTACTTTCTTTCTCTATGGATTTGCTGATCCTGGACATCTTCTATCAAAGTAATCATACATTGTGTGCTCTTCTGTATCTGGCTTCTTCACTAATCATATTTGCATTGTTCATCCATGTTGTCACATGTATCAGCACTACCTTTTTCTTTTTATAGCTGAATAATATCCCATTGTATAGATATACTACATTTTATTTTTTTGTTCATTGTTGATGGACACTAGGTTATTTATACTTCTTGGCCAGTCTGAATAAAGCTGCTATGAACATTTCCTTTTTATTTATTTTTAAAAGTTAAATGGTATTTTTCAATTACAGTTTACATTCAGGATCATATTGTATTAGTTTCAGTTGTATTGCATAGTGGGTAGATAATCATATTTGACTAAGTATACCCCCATATATTTCCAATACCCACCTGGCATCATACATACTTATTACAATATTGTTGACTATATTTCCTTATTGTTTTCTTTTATTTATTTATTTTTAACGAACTGTTTGAGATAAGTACTGACATCATGGCCCTTTATCCTTAAACTAGAGGCCCAATGCACAAAGATTCATGCAAGAATGGGCCTTCCTTCCCCTGGCTGCTGGCACCGCCTTCGCTCTGGCTGGAGCCGCCTTTCCGCCTTCCCATGCTGCCCAGAGGCCTGGAGCGGCTGGGATGGTGCAGAATGCCTGCGTTGTCACCATGACACAAGTGTCCCACCCCACCCCAGGCCACTCAGTGCCCTGTGTATGCAAATTAACCCACCATCTTTGTCGAGTTAATTTGCATACTCCTGATTGGCTGATGGGTGTCACAAAGGTATGGTCAATTTGCATCTTTCTCTTTTATAAGGTAGGTTTTTCTGTATGCCTTTCCCAAATACAAAGACATTCTTTTCCATAACCACAGTTCAGTTATCACATTTAGAAAATTTATTGATATATTACTGTCATCTAATATAAATCCATATTCAAATTTCACTGATTTAATTAATGATTTTAATATCTTAAAAGGTTACCAATTCTTTTATTGAGATGAAATTCCCATGACATAAAATTAACCATTTAAAGTTAATAATTCAATGGCATTCATAAAATGAAGTGGGAAGTGTTCCCTCCTGTTTTCTGGGAGAGATTGTGTAAAATTGGCATTAATTTTCTTTAAATGTTTGGTAGAATTCTCTAGTGGAATCTTCTTGGCCAGGAGATTTCCTTTTCAGGAACCTTTTTAAATTATGAATTCAGTTTTTTAAGTGGTTTCAAGTAGTGTTTGAGTTACCTACTTAATCTTGGTTGACTTTTGGTAGTTTTTGTTTTTTGAGGAATTAGTTCACTTCTTATAAGTTGTCCAATTTTTGAGTACGAAGTTGTTTGTGGTATTCCCTTATTACCCTTCTCATGGTTTCAGTACCTGAAGTGATGTTCCGCTTCATTCCTGTCTTCTCTCTTTTTATCCTTGTTAGTCTTCCTAGATGTTTGTCTGTCTTATTGATTTTTATGGCACAGATATGGTCTTTCTTGTATATGGATGTTCAGTGAGCACTTGAAAAAATGTTTATTCTGTTTTGGGGTGAAATGTTTTACCTCTCTTTTTCTCTCATATATACATACACCGAGGTTTATAGTTGTAGGTTTACAGTTCATATGGAAAATAATACAATAACTAATAAATAATGATACAAGAATAAACTCTTGAGTTTTGTGTACATGGGTTGGAAAACTATAGCCCCTCAAGCTGACCACCTGTTTTTGTGAATAAAGTTTTATTGGAACACAACCATATTTTATATGTATTGTCTATAAGTGCTTTCATACTATAGTGGCAGACCTGAGACAGACCATATGGTCTTCAAAACCTAAAATATTTACCAAATTGGTCCTTTACAGAAATATTGCTGCTCCCTACAAGTAGATAAGATGTGTGTGGGAAAGCATTATTGATAACTATTAAAAATGAAAATAAGATTATTTTTTATAGTTGGAGGGGAAAGTTGGTGATGAAGAGTGGGTGGTTAAAGAGGAAGTTGCCTTGAAGGAGTATAATAGGAGACCATTGTTAATAGAGAGAATGAGAGGGGCCTTTCTAGGATGGAACACTAGTTCAGTAAGGCACAGATGTGGTTTGTCCTTAATGTTGCTTTTCTAATCTTTCCCTTTCTAGCCAAGAAAGATCAGGAAGGTGGAGAAGAAAAGAAATCTGTGCAAAAGAAAAAAGTAAAAGAGTTAAAGGTGTTGGATTCAAAAACAGCCCAGAATCTCTGTAAGTAGCTCTATGATCTGAACTACCTGAAATGTGAAGGATTTCTTCTGAGAGCTTAATTCTGCTGGATCTAAGGTCCCTTGACACTAATAAAAGAGAAACTTCCATTTGTTGAGTTCCTGCTGTATGCCAGGCATTGCATAGTGAATTTTCGATCTTGTTTAATTTAATACCTTCAGTAGCTCTGCAAAATTGTTAATATATAGTTTTAGGGCAAGGAAATAGAAGCTAAGATTTTTAGGAATTTGCCTAGTCACATAACTAGGAAGATTTGAACCTTGGATTTTTTTTTATTTCAAAGCCCTTACTGTTTCCACTGTATTCACAGACAATCTACCACAAATGTTCCAGCCTCTGTGTACATTCCCTTCTTTCTTACTTTCTTTTAAGTATTTCCTCTTAAATGTAGGTGTTGGCTTGACTTCAGTTAAATCTAAAATAACTTTGTGGTTTAGGATAAATAATGTAAATCCTGGACTTCTCAGAGTCAGATCAATAACTCCAGAGAGTTCTGTTCTGAGCTTGTCCTTACACCCATAACTGTGATTGGCAGAATTTCAGGCCAGAGACTCCTCTGCAAAGTTGATACAGGTAGTACTTATTTGATGATCAGGATATATGTTCATTTTTTGTTCAACTGTTGATCTCCCAAAGAACATAGATTTAAATATTTGCTCAACAAATATTTGAAGGTCTGCCATGTTGCAGCCTCTATTAGGCACATATGAGGCATGTGTTCCAGAGATGAAAGGGTATACAGTCCGTAAAACCTACTCACAATCATGTGATACAGCTATTGTCCCCGTTTTTCCAAATGAGAAACTAAAGTTGAGCTATTGTGACTTGGCAAAGGTCACACAAATAATGAGTACACATGCCTGTAAGTGAAGTCAGTAAGCCTTTACATTATTCTTGGCTATATAATCTTACATCATTGTGAACAAATTGTACTAAATAGTCTGTGGTAAGTCCTTTTATGGAGTCTAAAGTAATGTGACATAATTCCTCCTCCCAAGGTTTATCTCTGGGAACAAAGTATGAGTAATTGTTATTTTAGAAAATGTACAAGATGGTGGGGTAGTGTATTATTATTTCCAATTGAGTGACATCGATATGGAAAATATAATCCAGGAAGAGGATTGAGATTACTTTAGGGTAGGATGGTCTAGAAGATGTAATTTAGTGATTCAAAAATTATTAAGTGCCTCTTGTGTGCTGGGGAGACAAAACTGAGTGAGACATAGTTCCTATTCATGAACCACACTTTGGGTGGAGATAGAGAAGCAAATAATGCTAATAGCACAGAGTGATAAGTGCTGTGATGGAGGGGTACGAGGGTGCTTGTGAGAGCACTAGGAAAAGGGTCATCTAAATCAAGTGGGGAGCGTATGCTAGAGATCATTCTAAACGGTGTACTGCTTAATCTGAGTTGAAAGAATGTTAACGGGGAAGTAAGTGAAGGATGAGGGCTGGCTTGTTCGGGCAGAGCAGTCAGTATGTATGAAGCACAGAGGCATGAGATAACATTGTGGAATTCAGGAACTACAGAAAGAGTCTGGTAGGCTTAGCCCTGAGCAGTGGTTAGAGCATCAGCCCTCACACCGAAGGGTCTTGGGTTTGATTCCTGGTCAAGGGGATGTACCTGGTTTCAGGTTGATCCCTGGCCTGATAGGGGCTCATGCCGGCAGCAACCAATTGATGTCTCTCTCACATCAGTTTTCCTCTCTCTCTTCCTCTCTCCCACCTCCCTTCCTCCTTTTCACTCTTTCTAAAAATCAGTGGAAAATATATCCTCCAGTGAGGACTAATAACAAAATTCTGGTAGGCTTAGGCTAAGAAGTATATATTTCATCCTGAAAGTTATGGAAGTTACTGCAGGGATTTTAATCAGGAAAGTGAGTGATAAAACCCTATGTGATTTTGGAAAGGCTACTCCGGCAGTGATTTTGAGGCTGCAATGCTAGGGTAGGGGAAGTTTGTAGGCAGAGAGGTGAGTTATTTTATTGCTTTAAACTAAGTCAGAAGTGCCCATCTAGTGTTGCTCAGTGGTTGAGCATGGACCCATGAACTAGGAGATCACCTTTCAATTCCTGCCCAGGTTGTAGGCTCAATCCCTAGTAGGAGGCATACAGGAGGCAGCTAATCAATGATTCTCTCATCATTGATGTTTCTATCTCTCTCTCCCTCTCTCTCCCTCTCCCTTCCTCTCTCTCAAGTCAATTTTAAAAAAGTTCTATCCTATCCTATATAATAAAAGCCTAATATGCTAAGTGTCCAGTAAGCTATTCAACCAATCAAAGGTGATATGCTAATGATATGCTAAGGCCGCTCAACTGCTTGCTATGATGTGCACTGACCACCAGGGGGCAGACACTCCAACCAGTAGGTTAGCTTGCTGTTGGGGTCCCGCCCCATCAGGTCAGACATGCCCTGGAGCCTTCCTGCTGTCCCTTCCCTGCTGGCCAACCTCCCACATCCCGATCGTGTACTGGTGGGGTCCCTCAGCCTGGCCTGCACTGTCTCACAATCCAGGAACCCTCAGGGGATGTCGGAGAACTGGTTTCGGCCCAATCCCGCAGGCCAAGCCAAGGGACCCTACTGGTTCATGAATTTGTGCACTGGGCCTCTAGTAAGTAAGTAAGTAAATAAATATATAAAACTAAGTCAGAGGTGATAAGGGCCTGGAAGATAAGAAGATAGAATTAATGGAACTCAGTGATTGACTGAGGGGATAAAGGAGATGTTTTCTTAGATTTACATCACTCTACAGAGGATGGTATATACCATTTACTGAAACAGAAAATCCTGCAGGAGTAGTTTTGTCTTGGGAAAAGTGGTGGGTGATAGGCATGATGAGAGGTGGCAGGGTAGTGGGTAGAAATGATTAACTTAATTTTAGAATAAAATTTAAGGTGCCTGTGGGACTCCTTCCAAAAAATGGGTGTATTAGGAATTTGGGTATAGAAATCAGGAAGTTCTGACTGAAAATAGGAATTTAGGAGATAGTATGAGTTACAGTTGAAACCATGTGCTTTGAAGGTTATTAATATTTAAGGGGCACAGAGCAAGAATGATGGGCCAGGTACAGAAGGTCACCAGGGCGGATAGCCTCAAATGCCTAGCCAAGGACAATTGTAGAGTGGGACCTTGCCCCCAGGGTGATCTTTCCTGCCCTAGCATATTGCTGGTCATGTGGTTTGGACTCACTGACCATAGAGATAACATCTAGGCCTCAGTTGTACTTCAGCTCCAGGCCCAGAAAAGCAGCAAAACCAGACAAGGAGCACCAAGGTTGACCTCAAGATCAGCTACATTGAATAATGACCCCCTACCCGGCGATAACCAATCAGTGGAGACCCTGACCCTGAAAGTACACCTGGAAAGCTGCTGAATACTATATTGAGATCTTTCCCCTGGGACTTCCCTTAAAATCTCCACCCTTAGGACAGAGGCAGGAAGCTCACCCTTCTGGGAACACACCCATACCATCCCTCTCCATGTCTTCCTCCCTCTCTCCCCAGGCATGTTAACTTTACCTTTCTAAGCTCCAAGAGTCCTTCCTTTGCCTCTATAACTTGTGTCCTAAGCCCATTTCTTCTATGAATTACTTCTACCTCTGTGATTTTATAAATAAACTAGGGGCCCGGTGCACAAAAATTTGTGCACTCGGGGTGAAGGGAGTCCCTCAGTCCGGCCTGTGCCCTCTCACAGTCTGGGACCCCTCAGTGGATGTCCTATGATGGCCCCAGTCTGCCAGGCGCCTTTTGTGTGTGTGTGTGTGTGTGTGTGTGGCCACTGAGGACCTGCCCCCAGCTGCATCTGAGGCTCGGAGCAGTCCTCCTGTGTGTGTCTACCTGCTGGGGACCTGCCACCAGGCACACTGTGGAGGCTTGGAGCAGGCACCCCCTCTATGTTGATCTCTCAGACTCTTGCCCTCCCCTGCATGTTGTTCTCTTTTTTGAGC
>PVJC01049942.1:0-11972 GCA_004026665.1 Murina feae
CCCTGGCGGGTCGAGTAGGACTATTTACCTGAGCCAGCGCCCGGCACACCCCCCTCCCGGGGCCTCATGGCCTGTCCCAGGCGCCCCTCCCCCTCCTGCCCTTGAACTTCACATACGTGGAACCACACACGTGTCCTCTCGTCTCCAACCTGAGTTCCCCACAAGTTGTGTGTGGCAGTCAGTCATCGCCACAGGATTGCGATGTATGAAGCCACCACAGTCACTCCCCCAGCTGCCCGGACACACGCCTGTGTGGGTCCTGTGTGCGGCCCGTGTGGGGCCCGTGTGTGGCCCGTGTAGGGCCCGTGTGCGGCCTGTGTGGGGCCCGTGAGGGGCCTGTGAGCGGCTGTCGGTGATGCTGCTGCTCTCGCGCAGGAGTCCCGGCACCACGACCCACTATCTAACCCGAGGCCACAAGCCCCGTGCGGTGCGGCCCAGGTTCGGTAAATGGTGATTTCAGGGATGGAGGCCGTGACGTGAAACCGCCTTCATCAGCATCGGTGCCGGCCCAGCGTCTGCGTAGGGTTGCATGACTCACTGACGTTTGCTGCAAGGAAACGGCCCAGGTCGCTGTAAACGGGTCCAGGTCCGGTTGGTTCAGGTCCGGTGGGTCCAGGTCTGAGTGGTCCAGGTCCGGTTGGTTCAGGTCCGGTGGGTCCAGGTCTGAGTGGTCCAGGTCTGGTTGGTTCAGGTCCAGTTGGTCCAGATCTGATTGATCCAGGTCCAGTTGGTCCAGGTCTGGTGGGTCCAGGGGGGCGTTCAGGGGAATAATGATGCCTCGCCCTCTCTCCAGCCCCCACCTCCAGTTCTCAGAAGCTGGTCCAAGCCGGCCGCCCACCTTCACTGGGTGGGGGGCTGAGCCCAAGGCCACCCCTGCTTGCGGGCAAGACGGAGGCGCATGGAGACCCCTTCCTGGCGGGGTTCCCCGACTCTAGAAGCATGGGTTCCCCCGCTCTTAGGGACGGGCCTTCCTCGGGCCCCGAGACCCCTGGTTCTATGCTTGGGGATGTGTGAGGCTGCCAGAGGACAGCGGCCGGGGGGTGAGGGGGGGTCTCTAACTTCTCCAGGTGGGAGACCACCTGCCGATGGCAGCAACAGAGGGCTGCTCCCGGCCACGGCGTGGCCTCCATGGCCACCTGCAGTGTCCACCCCTCGTCCTTGCAGGCCCGGACCTCGGACCTCACAGCTTCGCTGGCCACAGCAGCCCCTCTCCCTCGGAGCACAGTGTCCACGTGGCCACGAGCCTCTCTCTCTCTCCTCCCTCCCTCCCTCTCCCTTCCTCCTTCTCTCTCTCCTTCTCTCTCTCTCCCTCCCTCTCCCTCCTTCTCTCTCTCTCTCTCTCTCTCTCTCTCATTGTTTCTCATGTTTCCTATGTGTCCTCACCACCAGCGGACTCGCGTGTCCGCCTGACGTGCAGGAGATCCGCACTCGGCTCAGACTTCCCATGTTTCCGCCCCTCCGTCCGCTCTTCCGTCCCGCCAGGCGCTCAGGCTCAGACCCTCGGCCAGTGCCCTGCTGCCGTCTTGGCGATGCGACCCCGCCCCGCGCTCTGCACAGCGTGTGGACCGCAGGCCGTCGGGGCTCCCGGCGGACGCCTCACCCTGCGGGTGGGCGCGTGGCGGCCGGAGCCGAGTCCCTTCCAGGCGAGCAGGCGGCGGTGGGGCGGCCCTGACCAGCTGCCACGCCTGCGGCGGGTGTGCAACTGAAAACCAAGGCCCGTGCCCACTAGTCATCTCCGCCCTTGCGCATCAGGACCGGAACCTTCCGGCTGTAACTGTCCGGGGTCGCTCCGAGGGGCGGAGGGAGCAGCAGGTGGGGAGCTGCTGTGAGGACAACGCTGTGTCCTGCCAGGGTGCTGGGCCTCCCCTTTGCCAAGATGCTGGCGTCCATCTCCCTGGGACGATGGGGCGGGGTCGCCGTGGGTGCTGGGTGGGGTGTGCTTTCTAACAGCCCCCCGTGGGCAGGGGAGCCCCCAACCTGGCAGCACCAGGCACCTTGCACCTCAGCCAGCGTCCAGACCCCATGGCGACGCCTCTGCACAAAGCAAGGGGTCTTCCAAGGCCAGCGTCCGCCTCCCTCCGTCCGGGTCGCCCCTCACCCAGATCTCAGGGTGCAGTGAACTTTCTGGGGGCGGGGCAGCAGCAGGCCCCCAGCCCTGCCCAGTGCGTTTCTGGTTAATTCCTGGGGCAGGTGCACTCTGGGGGTCCGAGGAGGGTTCCAGATACATCCATGTTCGTCACCTGGGGAACCGCCCCGGACTTAGGGGACGTCCCTGCTCCCACCTGAATGGGGTCAACGCCTGTGGGCTGCCCTGGGCAGGGGGAGCATCGTCCCTGGTTATTGGGGTGCCAGCGAGCCGCGGGCTCTCCCCCTGCGGCGGGCCCGCCCTGGTTGGCGAGTGTGTGTGTAGCCGTGGGCTCCGTCTCCTCCGCCGCTGCCTGGGCCGCGCGCCCGCCTCCGTCATGAGCCACGTGTGTGCGTGTGAAATGAGATGCATTCACACTCCCTGAGACACAAAGGGCCTTTTGGGGGGCCCACGTTTTTGGTGGTTTTTTTAGTGACAGAGACATAAAGGCCTCGCGTCTCCTGCGGGACTGGACGCAGTGAATCAGATTTCTGTTTTGCTTCAAACCCGAAGGTGTCGGGCAGGATGGAGAGGCTCCGGACAGCGCAGGTCGCGGCGCTGCGGGGTGTGGGGCGATGCTCCTTGCGAGGGGCTGTTCCGGGGGGGCGGCCCCCCGAGACTGGCCAGAGGCCCAGAAAGGCTGCCCGAGTCAGAACTGCCCGGGCACACCCCTCACCTTCCGGTCCCGCGGGCACCGAGTGACTCACACCCAGCGTGTTGCTCACAGGGCATCGCGTGCCCCCCGCGGGGGCTCTGCCACCCGCCAGCCCGCGGCCTCGGACGACCCGCGCGGCTCTGCCCGCTCCTGCCTGTGAGGCGGGAGGACGCCCCTCGCGGGAGACTGAACTAGCACCCGCTCAGGGGGACACACGTGGCCGGGGCATGGGCTGCTCGTTTGCGGGGTGACCCAGGCGGGCTCTGCAGGGACCCCCGAAACCTAAAACCAGCCAAGCCACCTGCCAAGCGCTTGCTCGTCCCCCTTTGTCTGACCCCGGACATTAACATCCTATTACTACCTCCATCCTCTTTTTAAAGATATATTTTTATTGGTTTCAGAGAGGAAGGGGGAGAGAGAGAGAGAAACGTCAGTGATGGCAGAGAATCGTGGCCTGGCTGCCTCCTGCAGCCCCCACACCGGGGATCAAGCCCGCAACTGGGCCTGTGCCCCGGACCGGGATCGAACTGCGACCTCTCGGTTCATAGGTCAGTGTTCAACCCGCCGGCCGGGTTGCCCTTGTCCTCTTAGCCATCGTCCCCGGTGTCTGCAGTCGCAGCACAGCACTGGGTGCCAGGGAGAACGGTGGGAACCGGGTTCCTCCCCAGCAAGCCTGCCGCGGGGCGACCGCTGGTGACAACGGGGCCCGCCACCAAGGCCGGTCTGAGGCGGGTGTGAGACTTCACGTGGGGAAAAAGTCTAAAGATGCGAGGTGAGGGGAAGGAAAGGCCCCCAAGAACCGCGCCCCCCCGCACCCCCCTGCAGCAGGAGACAGCGGCTGTCCTGTGGGTGGGGCAGCCACGGGGGCTTCGGAGCAGGGGGCCAGCCAGCCACGGATGGACACGCGGGGTCAAAAGATCAAGGACAGCCCGGCCGGCGTGGCTCAGTGGGTGCGTGTTGCATGCTGACCGAGGAACCAGGAGGTCATGGTCCCGTTCCCCATCAGGGCTCACACCCGGGTTGCGGGCTCCATCCCCAGCGGGGGCATCTAGGAGGCAGCCGATCCGTGACTCTCTCATCATTGATGTTTCTCTCACTCTCTCTCCCTTCTGCTCTAAAACCAATTATAATATACTAGGGGCCCGGTGCACAAAAATTTGTGCACTGGAGGGGGGGGGGCGGGAGAGGGTCCCTCAGCCCAGCCTGTGCCCTCTCGCAGTCTGGGACCCCTCTGGGGATGTCCACCTGCTAGTGTGCCTGGCCAGCCTGGGTGAGGGGCCGATATCTGTTTGCAGGCTGGCCAAGCTCCCCAGTGGGGACCCTCACCCCAGGGGGTGTGGCAAGCCTGGGAGAGGGGCTGAGGGCCATTTTCAGGCTGCCCAAAGCTCCCATTGACCCTCGGGGCCATCCACCTGGGAAGCCATCGGGTGGCCGGGGCACACACGGGGAGCCCCGGAGGCCTGTGTGTGTGCCCCACAATGATCGATTCCAGACTGCAGCCTATTCCTGCCCTGCTCCTCCTGCCCACAGCCTCAGCCACTGACCTGCTTGCTCTTCCCATCCTCCGCTACGGCTGGACCCTTCTCCCGAGCTGCACCTCCACCATCTTGGCTAGGCTAATTTGCATATTGTCACTCTGATTGACTGGTGGGCATGGCTTACCCGTCCCGAAGAGATGGTTAATTTCAATATTACGCTTTTATTAGTTTAGATTTTTATGATCCCAGATGGCAACAAGGAAAGCAGGTGGGAGACGCAGGACGAGGCAGGCCCTTCTCTCCGGGACTCAGGCCAGGCGTAGTTTTCATATTTTAAATAAACTCCGTATTGAGGTATAACATATACACACAAAACCTAAAGGGGGGAGCCCAGCGGGATTTCGCCGTGTCCCCTGCACGCAGGTTGAGAAACGCAAAGCCGCCATTTAAATAATGACCGCGCCCTGGCCGATATGGTGGATAGAGCATCGGCCTGCAGACAGGCGGGTTCTGGGTTCGATTCCGGTCAAGGACACATACCTCTGTTGCAGGCTCCTCCCAGGCCAGAGTCCTGGCTGAGGCTCATGCAGGAGGCAACCCCTCAATGTGTCTCTCTCACATCGGTGTGTCCCTCTTCTCTCCCTCTCCCTTCCACTCTCCCTGAAAATCCATGGAGAAATGTCCTCGGGGAGGATTAACGTAAATGAACCGCGTGACAGAAGCAATGATCATGACTACCCAGATAGGGCTTTTCACCTCACGTTGGTTCTCGGTGTGAGGACGTCCCGAATCGTGGTCTTAAAAACGATTGCTTGCTTATTCCAAGTGCTGCTCTGGGTGGGCCCCTGCGTTGTCCGGCCGTCGGCCTCACCCTGGGGTGCCCATGGCGGTGGTCCCTGCTCATTTGGAGCCAGGAAGCCCGTCCTATGACGCTCTCCCCTCCATCTGTGCGCCAAGGGGCCCTGCGGGTGCCGGCGGTGGGGGCCGCGGTGAGTGAGGCCGCGTGAGCGTTCTTACACTCACCTTTCTGGGGGGGACACCTGTTTGTACCCCCACCTGGGTCTCAGGGGTGTGTTTCATTCAGCTCCGCCACACCCTGCCCGACAGCACCCCAAGAACGTTGTGGCCCTTGCACCCCGTCGCGGAGGACGCGCGTTCCGGGTGCCCCCAGTGCTGCTCACGCCCAGGATTGTCTGACTTCACGGCAGCCGCTAGGGTGGGTGTGCAGTCACAACAGACGCTCCGAGGGCCACATCGCGTCTCGCTGGCGAGTAAGTCGCACGCCATCCGTGTGCTGGGTGGGCATTCGGGGCCTCCGTGGTGGGGGGCAAGTGTCCGCCTGTTTCTCTCTCGGGCTGTCCTTTCCGGTTGAGTGCACGGGTCCTTTGCACGTGACGGGAGGAGTCCTTCGTCGGGGACACGCGTCGCGGGATGTTTCTTAGGTCCCCAGCTTGCTTTACACTTTCCTCAGAGACTCTTCTGGAGGACAGGTGTGTGTGTTTTTTGTTTTTTTTTTTTTTTTTAATATATTTTATTGATTTTTCCAGAGAGGAAGAGAGAGGAATAGAGAGTTAGAAACATTGATCAGCTGCCTCCTGCACACTCCCCACTGGGGATGTGCCCGCAACCAAGATCCATGCCCTTGACCGGAATCGAACCCGGGACCCCTGAGTCCACAGGCTGGCGCTCTATCCACGGAGCCACACCGGTCAGGGCGAGGTGTTTCCATTGTAATGGGTCTGTTTTATATTTTATTTGCTCTTATCTCTAACAATTCTGCTCCGACGCCTGGACCATCTCCCACGCGATGCCCTCGCTGCGCCTGGTCCAGGAGCCTCTCCCGGCGCAGGGTCAGACGCACAGTTTAAATTGTTGGCGAATTATCCCCACGGTTACTGGAAATTTCTTTTATTCTCGACATGGATCTGAAATGGCACCCCGATCGTGCACGGAAGTGGACACGAGGTCGAGCCGCCCGCCGCGCGGTGTTCAGTGGCCCCGTGGTCTGCTCGGTCCCCCGGCAGCCTGTTGCTTTGCGACACGTGTGAACACGTGGGGAGAGAGAAGTGGGTCCTGTGTTCAGCCCCTTGCTGGCCTCCTCCGCCCCGGCAGTTGATGGCCTCGATGCCGTTCCCTTTGAAATAAGCCTTCATTTCCCCTTCATGTTATGATGGTGTCGTGGTTGGAGCTGGTACCCTCTCGCAGTAGTTTTATTTTTATACTTTTAGCAGCAATCCTACCCCGTGCTGCTTCCCCGTTTCATTGTCGCCTGATGTCTCCTGGGCGGCTCTGAAACACGCAGTGAGTTTCTGTAAAACTCCACGGGCATCTGAGAGCCGTGGGCCTCCCCACGGCCGGATGGTCTGATGGTTGGGGACAGGCTTTCAAGCTGGCCCATTAGAGCCCACGTGTTACGTATGTTCCATCCTCTGATCGTACGCACGTGTCCCCTCCTCGGGGCCGTGGGACGTCTCGCACTGTGACACCCACAGCGACTCTGCCAGGTTCTGCCGGGCTGTCTCGCGGTTCTGCTTTCCGGGGTCCAAGGCCGTGCAGAGGAGCACATGACCATGAGCGGCGGCGGGGGTAGGGGCGGGGGAGGGGGAGTGCTGGTTCCTCCTGGCAGCCTGCAAGCTGCCGTGTCCCTTTCTTTTTTAGTATAATTTTATTGATTCGGAGAGAAAAGAGGGAGAGAGAACTAGAAACATCAATGATGAGAGAGAATCAGCGACCACCTGCCTCCTGCAGGCCCCCCACTGGGGATCGGGGCCTGTGCCTGTTGATGTGTGTCCCCTTCTGTCCCATTCTCCCGTGACCCTTGTGTGTTTGTTGTATGTGGCGTGTGAGGCAGGAGCGTGTCCTCCGGATGCGCCTGCGATGGTATCGCTCATCCCTCTTGGCCCCTGCCCGCCCTGGGACCGGTCAGGCTGTCCTAGCCCGTCTGGTCCTGTAGCGGCTTGCTCGTCACCGCTCCTCGTCGATCTGCCGGCTGCTCCGTCCGTCCGCGTTGAAAGGGGCTGTGAGGTGCGCAGCCCTCGCTGGGAGAGGCTCCTCCTCCTCATCCTGTCGATCTCCGCGCCCTGCGTCTGGGGGACCCCGCTGTCAGGTGCTTCTGTCATCGTCCCGTTCCATCGATGGATCGACCCTTGGATCGATTACATAATGTCCTTCTTTGTGTCTCACAAGGATGTTTACTCAGAACCTACTTTGTCTGGCGTTTGCGTGGCCACGGGCTTCCTTTTGTGACTCTCCTCATGGACTCTCTCTCCCCGTTCTTCGCGAAGACCCGTTCTAAGGACCTCGTCCTGACATAGCCGCCTCTTCGAGACCTTGACTCTGGGTACACTTGTGCTCTGGGGGGGGGGGGCTGGGGTGTCAGCGTGAACCCGGAGACGCCATCCGGACTGCACGCGGCAGGCAGGCCGCCCTGCTTCTCGCACCCCGCTCCTCCCGTGGGCCTCTTGTCCTCTCTGCCGACGGGCCACGTCTGGCGGTTGCGTCGTCGTGGGTCGGCGGATGACGCACATTAAGTCCTTGCATGTGTAGAAAATGTGTTTTTTCCCCTTTTACCTTGGAGTCGCTTTAGCTAGACATCCAATTTTAGATTAAAAATTATTTTGCTGGCCCTGACCGGTGTGGCTCAGTGGAGAGAGCGTCGGCCTGCGGACTGAAGGGTCCCAGGTTTGATTACGGACAAGGGCACAGGCCCGGGTTGTGGGCTTGATGCCCAGTGGGGGGCGTGTAGGAGACAGCGATCAATGATTCTCTCTCATCACTGATGTTTCTTTCTCTCTCTCTCTCTCCCTTCCTCATTCTCTCTCTCCTTCCCTCTCTCTCTCTCTCTGAAATCAATAAAAGTATATTTTTTAAAAAGAAGGAAGCTAAGAAGCCCCGTCCCCGGGGCTGGGCCTTGCACGGGAAGATCCCAGGAGGCCCTGAGAGGAGGCGGGGCTGGGAGGTGAAGGCCAGGCGGCCACGAAGGCGGCCACTGGGCAGAACAGACGTGTTGTGTTCGGATGGAGAGTGAGCTGGGCAGCGCTGGGGGCCCTGGGGACTTATTCAGAAGGAAAAGTTCCCTCTACCCAGCTCTAGTTCAGGTGGAGAAAGTTCGGGGGGCGCCCAGTGTGGGGGGGGCACTGGTGTCAGGGAGCCTCCGTGTGTGTCGGAGAGGTGACAAATGACCCCACGTTCCTGTCGAGGAGACGGGCCAGGGAAGGTGCCTCCGGGTGGCGCATCTGCCGTACCCATCGCCTTCTTGGCCGTATTGGTCCGTGGCCCAGCCTTAAGGTGACTTAAATGTCGGTGGTGGTGTTTTTCATTGTGGCACCCCCTTATTTTCCTCGTGGCTGCTAATATCCCATGTCTCGGCCCCCCCCCCCAGCCCCCGTGATCACCCCTACCCATTCCTGTCGCCACCCGCCAGGCTGTCTGTCCTTGGAGGGACCCTTGGCGGAGCTGTCCCGGTTGATGAATCCGATGCCATGGAGCTGCAGGGAGGAAGCGGAACTGGGTATCTGGGCGGATGAGTAATAACCAGGCATTACAGCCTGCGGGTTAGGCATTGCTGCGGGAGGCGGGAGGCATTTGCATGCAAAAAGCAGGGGATTAATCGTGTGGGGGAGGGGAGCTGGAAGTCACCTCTGTCCTGTTCACTCCAGCAGTTATTCCCGATGTGCACCCAGGCTCAGGGCTTCCCCCCACCTCGCTCACAGGGGAGGGGCTCACAGGGGAGGGACGGAGCCGGAGACAAGGCCGCTGTCCCCTCTTCTGGTGCTGAGAAGGGGGCAGTGGGTGGATGAGGGTGAACTGACCTGGATCCGAATCCCGGCCACAGGGCTTGGCACTGGGTCTCCTGTGGACCCTGCACTGATTATAAACCCTTCCTCACAGCCCTGGCAGGTGTGGCTCAGTGGATAGAGCATCAGCCTGCGGACTGAAGGGTCACGGGTTCGATTCCCGGTCAGGGCACATGCCTGGATTGCGGGCCTGATACCCAGGGAGGGGTGTGCAGGGGGCAGCCGAGCCATGATTCTCTCTCATCTTTGACGTTTCGACGAACGGTCCGAAGTAAACCGTCCGCAGGTTTAAGTCGCGCAGCGTTGTGAGTATCACGGAGCATCCGGCACACTCGGCTCGGTCCCGCCCAGGGACACGAGTGACCCCTCGCCCCCTGTGTCCTCGCTGCGCACGCTCCCTGCCCCTCGTCCCCCAGTTACCAGATGGCCTGCCGGGGTGTCCCAGAGCCTGTGTTCACGTTGCCGTATTTTACTTAGTCACGGCCGGACGCCGCCGCCGCAGTCTCTTTTATCACCGCGTGTTTCCATCGCTGTGTGGTTTTATTATTCGTCGTCGTTAGCCGGGCCTGGTTTATCTGTTAACATCATCACAGGCCTGTGCGCACAGAAGGACACGGGGTGTCCGTAGGGTCGGTGCCAGCGGGTTGACACTGGTAATTTCATTTTGTCCCTTTTTTCTTAGTCGCTCTCGCTAGACGTGCATCAATCTTGATCTTTTCAAAGAACCGGCTTTTATATTTTATTGAGTTTTCACAGAGAGGAAGGGAGAGGGATAGAGAGTTGGAAACATCGATGAGAGAGGAACATCGATCAGCCGCCTCCTGCACACCTCCTACTGGGGATGTGCCCGCAACCAAGGTACATGCCCTTGACCGGAATCGAACCCGAGACCCTTGAGTCCGCAGGTCGACGCTCTATCCACTGAGCCACACTGGTCAGGGCCAGAACATTCATTTCAAATCATCCTTCTTTCCTACCTTTCCCTCGACGCATGGGTTTCGCCGCATGCCACGCATTTTATTTCTACTCAAGTCAAAATATTTTCAGTTTTTCCTTTCTCTATCTTCTTTGATCGATGGCTTATTTAGGACTGCCATTTAGCTTCCCAGGATCTGGGGGTTTTTCAGGTACCTTTAAATTATCGTCTCTCATTTAATTCCCTTGTGTCAGAGGACATATTTTTTATAATGTTAATCTTTGTAAAGCCACGGAGGCTTGTTTTATGGCCCTGCCTAAGGTCCTGGTGAATGTTTGATGGACACTGAAACGCCTCGTGTTCTGTAGGGTCTGCGGGTGTCGACGGGAGTGTTTGTAAATAGATGCCCACTAGGTAAAGCGATAGTGTTGTCCAAATCTCCCATCGCCTTGACTTTTCTTTATTTGTTCTAACAATTACTGAGAGAGGAGCTTTGAAATCTACAACTAGTGCCCTGGCCGGTGGGCTTCCCCTCGGCGTGGTCACGGCACATGTCTGGTTGCAGGCTCGATCCCTAGTGGGTGGGAGGGGTGTGCAGGAGGCAGCCAATGGATGGTACGATGTTTCTCTCTGCTCCCTTCCTCTCTCTCTAAAGAAACTATTCTTTTTAAATAATAATAAATAATTACAATGAAAAAGAAATCTATAATTGTGGGCGTGGCTAATTCCTTCATTTCTATCTGTTTGTTTGGGTTTTTTGGCCTCGTTATCCTATAATTAAGTTCATACGCATTCAGATCATTGTATCTAGTTGTTGAACTGACTCCATTATTATAATAAAACTAGAGGCCCAGTGCACGGATTCACGCACCAATGGAGTCCCTCGGCCCAGCTTGTGCCCTCTCGCAGTCTGGGACCCCTCAGGGGATGTCCACCTGCTGGCTTAGGCCCACTGCCCTGGGGATCAGGGCTAAGCTGGCAGTCAGACATCCCTCCGGCAGCCTGGGAACCCTCGGGGGATGGCCACTTGCCAGGGAGGAACAGGCCTAAGCTGCAGTCAGACATCCTTAGCGCTGCTGAGGAGGCAGAAGAGGCTCCCACCACCACCGCTGTGCTGGCAGCCATCAGCCATCAAACTGGGATTCTGGAAGGTTCTGTAGGGGAGTGAGCAGGCAAGTCCACAGCCCGTGTCCCTGCGGACAGTGGAGGGAGTGTGAGCAGAGCTCTCAGCCTGTGATTCCTGCAGAGCCTCGGTTCGAAGGTCTCAAGGGAGGAATGGCAGCGGAGGCAGGTCCCCGAGGGCGTCAGCGGTCCTGTGGCCGAGGGGATGGCACTGAGGTTCACACAGACTTAGCTATAGGGGAGGCAGCGCTAAGATTCACACAGACTCAGTCTACTCGGAGCATCGAATCCTTGAGCACCTGCACCTGCTGGGGCCGACAGTTACAGCGCCCCAGACCGCCCAGCCCTGACCGCCCAGCCCCGACCGCTCAGCCCCGACCGCTCAGCCATGCCCCCTCCAGAGCCCCCGGCAGAGCCACAAGGAGCCATAGCAGGTGCTGCTCCGACCTGTTCAGGAACCCAAGTGCCAGCAGAAGGGCAAGATGCTTCTATTGAAAAAAAACACACACCCCGGCCGGCATGGCTCAGTGGCTGAACACTGACCTGTGAACCAGGAGGTCACGGTGTGCTTCCTAGTCAGAGCACGTGCCCTGGGTCTCACGGAGCCGTGCTCACCCATGATCTCCGGGGTCAGGAGGATAACCAGCTCCTTCTGCCTCTTTCTCGTGGCCTTTCCTTCACCTTCTTTGCAAAGACTCAGGTTCTTCCCGGCCCCTGCATTCTGCGTGGAGGGTGGCAGCTACGAAAGAAGACAGCCAGCCTCTGACAGCCAGGGCCACAGACCCAGGGAGGGGACACCCGCCCCCCCCCCCCCCCCCCACCCCCCGCGATTCTCTGCCTGAGTGCAGGGTCCCGCGTGTTCGTCCAGGCCAGTGGCTGC
>PVJC01049943.1:0-11973 GCA_004026665.1 Murina feae
GTCAGTGGCCTCCTTGGCGGCTCCCCAGGCCCTTTGGGGGCCACTGGGGAGCGGGAAAGCAAGCTCTTGGGGGCTGGAGTCCTGCTTGGTGGCTCTCCAGACCCCTTCCGGGGATCAGGGAGCAGGAAAAGGCTGGCCTGACCATGAGGTGGGGTTTTCCCTGCTTTCTGGTGGCTGGAGGAAGATGGGCAGTAGGCAAACTTGGGAGGCAGGCCGCACCCAGCCCTGGCCACGCTCAAAAAAGAGAACAACATGCAGGGGAGGGCAAGAGTCTGAGAGATCATCATAGAGGGGGTGCCTGCTCCAAGCCTCCACAATGTGCCTGGTGGCAGGCCCCCGGCAGGTAGACACACACAGGAGGACTGCTCCAAGCCTCAGATGCGGCTGGGGGCAGGTCCCCAGTGGTGACACACACACACACACACACACACACACACACACACACACACAGAAGGCGCCTGGCAGACTGGGGTCATCATAGGACATCCACTGAGGGGTCCCAGACTGTGAGAGGGCACAGGCCGGGCTGAGGGACTCCCTGCATCCCGAGTGCACAAATTTTTGTGCACCGGGCCCCTAGTAATAATAATAATAGTAATAATAATAGCCTGGCTAGCAAGTCTGAGTGGTGGATTGTCCACCTGGGAACCAGGAGGTCATGGTTCAATTCCCAATCACTTGTCCCCTTTGTGGTTGCAGACTCTATCCCCAGTAGTGAGGGGTGCAGGAGGCAGTCATCAATGAGTCTCTCTCATCATTGATGTTTCTATCTCTTTCCCTCTCCCTTTATCTCTCTGAATTCAATAAAGAAAACATATTTTTTTAAATGAAAGAACAGATATTATAATAAAATGATCTCAAAAATGTTGAATGGAAGATGCCAGACATAAACTGATACATATTGTATCATTGATATCACCGACATGAGGTTCAAAGCAAACAAAACTTTTCCAGAGTGATAGAAATCATCGTTCTAGTATGTCTCTGAGCCTTAAACACGTTTTCCATAATTAGCTACTTCCCCTACAGACATGCACGTGCGCATACATACACACACACACACATACAATTATACTTTATGACTATTTTAGTACAATGATGAAAAATATTATAAGACATTAAGTTATTATAATACCTGAAGTTTATTTTTCCTTTCTGACTTAAACTAAATTAAAACATTCTCATAGACCCCTAACAATGTTATGGGCACTAACTTTGTCAGTACAGAAATCAGAATGGTACTTCTTTCTCTGGCGTACAGAGTTGAGCTTGAAATTGACAGGAAAAGTACAGAGTGAACTTGATGTGTTGATGTGGTGATGGGAATATTATATATCTTGGTGTAATATTTATATCAAGCATATAAGATTATCAAAACTGAGTAATTGAGATCTATGCATTTACTGATGTATAAATTCTATCTTAAAACAAGTTAAATATATAAATTAAAATATCCAGATTTAAATATATCATATCCCCAGATTTATTAGATAAATAATACTGAGTGAGCATAGAATTTTATTCTTGCTTCCTAAAAAAAAACAAAACAGAACAAAACATTTTATTTCATCATTCTCATTGCTCTATAGTTCCTATACCAGATCTTGCAAGAAGTGTTATTGTGTTGCAAATTCTATTCTTTTGGCCCAGCTTAATATTGTTTTTACATTATGTATGCATGTAAACTTTCTTAGAGTGAGAAAACACATGGCTCGGTGTCTGTAAATTATCAGAGTTAAATAGGAATCAGTAATTAAAGGAATTCCTTTCTTTATTTCTGTTTCTCAATACCATTAAAAGTGTAATACTTTTTTTTTCTGCCTGACAATATTGCCTTTTACATATTGCTTTTATCAATCTGGTAAATCTACTTAGCAACCTGTCCATATTTTTCTGTAAAGAATGAAGATACATGCACCTCTCCTGAAGTATCTGATTACTCCTTTTATTCTAGATGTATGAATCAGAGATGAGCATGTGATCTAATTAGAGCCAATTAGAAATCTTTTGAATAGGCTAAGATCCCAGAGGGTGGTATCTCCTCCTTAAGATAAAATGTAAATCTAGAGTAGCCTGGAATAATTCTTGCTGCTGGGTGGAAAGACTACTGCAAAAAACAGAAAACAGTTTGAGAGTAAAAAAAAATATGATGACATGGATGAGTACCTGAAAACAGCCATGCCTAAAGCCAGAATCAACCTGGTTTCTGAGTTGCAAGGCCATTTATTCTGTGCTGTATGCAGCTAGTTTCATTATGGCCAATGTTATATCTGTCATAATCTACCCGAACGCTTCCCAAAACCATTCCATTTTTCTCAAATTTTCTGGCAACTACCCACATCCCTGGAATTTCTTTCCTACAAATGTTTCACACAAACCTTGGTCAGGAGTTTTTCTCTCTCCTCTCCCACTAGTATCTATCCTTTAATTGTTAAAGTGAACATCCCCCACATGCATGCCAACAAGCACAACCCTGTTCTTAAGGAAGAGAAAAAGATATAGCAACAGGAATTCAAGAAGCATTTGCATATTAATAATTTTCTGTCTTTTCTTGAAAGAATTGTTTAAAATATAATATTGTTTTTAGCCATAATTAGCATTAGCTATTTATAATAAATTCAGTGTGGAAATAAGAAAGACACATTGCATATTAATAAATAATTTTGAGTAGAATAAATACAAAAATACTGGTATGAACCATCATTTATGTCTATGTATTTTCTATGTATTTATGCACATTCATAAGGGTATACAGTAAATATATGTCATCTATGCTAAAATGTTTTAACATATTTGTCATCTGTAGTTTAACAAATAGAGTTAGCTTTTCTCTGGATAAGAACATGTGAATTTAAATTTTCCAGTAGAACCTAAATTACTGGGATTTTTTGTGAACTTTTGCAGGTAAATATTTAAAAAATGTAAAGTAGGACCAAGCAAACACATAGGTAGAGCAATAGAAATTACCCTGTGTGGCTTTGTGATATATCTGGAACAAAATTACTTAGAGAAGTAATCCATTAGTCCCTGAGCATTCTCATGTGTGCCCTGTAATTCCACATCCATTATGTATAGTAAGCAGTAGGACATCAACCATTTATCTTCACTTACATACCATATTCCTGTTGGCATGCTGAAATCAAGGAATGTTATTTATATTTAAAGTATGACATCAATATTTGTTTTCTCCATAGTGTCATTACTATAATTTTAATTTATTTATAATTGTATTTACAAGGACAGAAATCAAATTGTTTTAAATAATGATAAGAACAAGTGAATTTATAGTTGTGCTTGTCTCAGAAAACCGACCCAAGGCATAATGTAGACCCATACATAAAATGCAGGTAGGAATAGGAACTAGGATCCCTGGACTCAAAAAATATCCTGATAGTATTTTCTTTCTCACTGTCCATTCCAGAAGCTGCCTATGCTCTGTACAGTATAGAAGCTCTGACAAACTCACATTCTCCAACTTTAAATGTTAGAATTCCTCAACAACACACAGAAACCATCTAGTAGACTCTCCGTTTGAACTTCAAATTACAGATTAGGAAAATTCTACACAACAGGATGTGGCTTGGGTATCCTTCCCCTTAATTAAATTAGCTATAGTCAAGGTGTGTGCATTCTTATTTGAAGGCCTTTTCGAAGCATCACATATCCATTGCTGTTAAAGGATTAAAGGGGTCCATTTGCCTGCATGCATCAAAGCCCAAGATAAGAAAGTAAAGGTTTATTAATTAAAGAAGTAGCATCCAGCCCAGAGTCACAGGTTAGCCAGTGCTCCAAATCTGGCTCCCCAATGGCTTCCAGGAGATGCATTTCATAGGGGGACAATCATTCATCATGTTGGCTAAAGGAGTTGGAGTTGTGGGCTTACCGATGGTTGGAGCCAGGCTAGGGACTAGATGATCATTGTATCAGGTTCTGACATCAGCCATGGCATAGTTCTGTCTGGTTTCATAATGGTGTGGGCATTCGGGTCATCAGCTTTCATGGATGTGGAGCTGAAACACAACTAGAGTCAAGATGATTTCTTTAGCTTGACCAAAACTCTATTTCTTTGGTCAACAGACCTGAGGCTTTGTTCTTAAGATATTTTGATGCTGACCAGAATCTGATGTCCTAAGGGCTTAATTATTAAGGAATGGAGTGGACAGACAGAAAATAGAAAGGGTTCTGTGGGGAAAAATGGCATTTCTGCACAGTTACATTGTTCTTACAATGTACAGACCAGACCATATTGTAAAAACAAAACAAGATAAACGTGTTTTCTATTTTTGCTAGGCTGAAATAGAGGTTCCCCTCTAAAGGTTCAATTAATTGCAGAGTTCAAAATTGAGACATTAGTTATGATTGAATGTAAAAATCACAGTCCAAACACTTGCTCTGCTTTCCAGATGTGTACGTATACTAAAACACTTTGAGGATCCCACAGAAGTTATGCTAGCATGATTAATAGTCAGCTGTGAGGAATTTCTTTTACTTATTTAAAATTTTTAATTAAAAGACTTTTAAGTTTAAAATGAAAACAGATTCAACCATCAAAGAATGGATCTTCTCAGGTGCTCTTCCAAATTACTGAGGCACTATTCGGTTACAGTTCATAACATTTCAGCAAATATATCTCGATCGCCCTTTCTATCTCTCAGCCTCTCCTGCATATGGGGCCTCTGACTCTCATTTATGTGGGGTTCCTATATATATTAAATTGGATTATTTTCTCTTTTCTCTTATGAGTATGTCTCATGTCTATTTGATTATTAGAACCTTGAAGATAGAGGAAAGTTTCTTTGTGCTCCGTAATGTTAACTAGATTTATTGTGATCCTAGGAATACTTCTTTGAAGGTGAGTACAGGAAGTAACTTTTCCTCTGCCTTCTTGTGTCCTATATCTGGGGCCTGACAAAGACAGATTAATAGGAGAAAAAGGCTTGTATATTTGCAAACTGTGCACAGTGGAGCCAAGTAAGAATAGTTGGCTGGTTAAATGAGTCAAGTTAGAACTTTACATACTTAGTGAAATAGGAAAACAAAAGGTGAAGAAAGAAATAAAAGGTTTGTTTAGGAAAGACCAACAATGGGTTTTTAAGAGAACAAAGGGAGAGAAAGTTTCTATAAACTTTGCCTCTGCAGGTTAATGGTCTTTTTTCATCTTCTTCAGGGTTTTATGATAATGAAACTAAAACGTGGGTGTTTGAGTCCAAGTTTGTTATCTCAAATCAAGAGTGAAGTCCTGGACAAAAGCAGTTAGCGAAACCAGGTCAGTGAGAGAAGCCAGTTCTGGAAAAGGTGCAGCTGGGGTTCCAGGAGCAGGCCAGAGTGCAGAGCTTCCTTTCCATGTTACAGTCGGATGTTGAAGTCTATTAGTCCATCTGTAGAAATGTATACAGGGGAGCATGCCTCCTGCCATCAACCCAAGTATCTAGCATTTCCGGGAGAGAGAGTGAGAGAGGAGGAAGTGTGCATTTTTTAAATATCCTGTGGATATAGCCTTACCTGTTCCTGATTGGTCTTTTCAACGAATTCTATCTTAGCAACAACCTTGGGATTAGTTTATATGTCTTATTACCTTGTTATCAACAAGTTGCTTGTCTTAGCAACAATCCATACATTTAAAGTTTGTCTCTCGCCCTAACCAGTTTGGTTCAGTGGATAGAGTGTCGGCCTGCGGACCAAAAGGTCCCAGGTCATTCCGGTCAAGGGCCTATACCTTGGTTGCGGGTACATCCCCAGTTGGGGGTGTGCAGAAGGCAGCTGATCAATGTTTCTCTCTCAACGATGTTTCTAACTGCCTATTCCTCTCTCTTCCTCTCTGTAAAAAATCAATAAAATATATTAAAAAAAATAAAGTTTGTCTCTCACACATTTCCTTCTTTTCATGCCCAGCTGAGTTGCCTTAGCAATTACGACTAGCTAGGTTCCCTGGTTTTATTTCCGCCTCCTCTCCATGGTCCAGATTCCTGACTACCTAGCTTCCCTCTGTCTCCTCAGGCGGTTTGTTCTTGTTTTTCTTCCTGGAAGTGGATCTGTCTTGAGGAGGACATTTCTGGCAGCCCGAATTTAGTTAGATCAAGTCAGCTCAGAGTAGCTTCTTTCCACATCTGTTGACTCAAATGTCTTTATTTCAAATAATCTTCATACCAACTATGAGATTCCTAAGAGGTCTTCACAGAAATAAATGACAAAAACAGAGGCATCTTAAAATTTTTAAGAAATATTTTGAGCAAAAATTGAATCTGATTGTTAGACATAAACAGCTGGGGTGGGGCCTGCTCTGGGGTCCTGAACAGGGGTCAGATCAATATTGCCTTCAGACCTCCGCTCTATGGGCAGCCCAGCAGTCAGCAGACCACCAGCAGGCAGGTTCAGAGCAGGTTCTTGGCTCAAGTTCAGAGGAATACAAAATGACCTCAAATGACAATGTGATCTTATTAGAGTGCTAGATTAATAATAATAAAATTTGCATTTCTGTCTTGACTCCCATTGTCTGCCCACTTCCCAGCTCATGCCTTCACCCGCTAGTGTCTGTGTCTATTGGTTATACTTATATGCATGCATATAAGTCCTTTGGTTGATCTTCCCTCCTTCCCCCCACCCTACCCTGTCTCTTCCCTCTGAGGTTTTGACAGTCCGCTCGATGCTTCTCTGTCTCTGCATCTGTTTTTGTTCATCAGTCTATGTTGTTCATTATATTCCACAAATGAGTGAGATTTTGGCATACAACATCAACTACTGTATCAAAAATTCACTTAGTTATTAAAATTTAGGAGAGAGAGATAGAAACATCAATGATGAGAGAGAATCATTGATTCCTTGCCTTTTGTGTACTCCCTACTGGGGATCGAGCAGGAAACCTGGTCAAGTGCCGTGACCAGGAACTGAACCTTGACCTTCATAGGCTGAAGTTCAACCACTGAGCCACACCATCTGAGCAAGGATTCTACTTCTTAATCCATTTTTGTATAACTGAACATTTTGTTTTCCTTTTTGGAAACTTGTGGAAAATTATATTTGTTTTCAATATTTTAAAATTTCACAATGTGTCATGGTATGAGTCTATTCTAATTCATTTTACTGGGCAGTGGATGGACTCTTTGAATTTGGTAATTCATGTCCTTTAGTTCTGGTAAATATTTTAATAATTTTATTAATTATTATTAATTATTTTCTACCATCTGTTTTTCTTTCCTCTCCATCTGGACCTTCTATTATTTGGACTTTGGAATTCTGGAAATGATATCTATGTTGTTTTATATTTTCCTTCCTATGTGTTATCATTTTTTCTATTTATTTGTTTTCTGTAAGATTTTTTAAAACTTTATTGCCCAGACTTCCTGTTGAAGTTTTCACTTAGCTATCAGATTTTTAAATTTCAGTAGTTCTTTTTATAGTTTTTATAAAGATCTTATTTTAGGGATTAACTATTATCTTTATTTCTACATGGATATAAATTACTATTTTTATGCTATTTTTCTCCCTGCATATCCTCATTTTATATTGGTTTTTATTTGTTTGATTATTTTAGCTGTATTTTCCATTTTGGACAGTTTACTCAGTGTCCAGTTAATACTGACTTTCTGCTTTTTATTAAGAGCAGGAGCATAACATATCTGACTTTGAATTTCTAAGTAAAGGTTTACAATTGAAATAATAAACTTTGAATAGTTTACTATTTCAATTGTAAACTTCACTGTGGGTGACCTGGGTGGATCACTTTTAAGGAACTCTCAGTATTAGGTTACACATTCGCCCGAGAAGAGTTTGGATCACCTGCTCAAAGACTATGCCTGTCTATGACTGTCAACAGGTTTGCAGGATTCCCGGATGGAATGCACTGGGGAAGAGGACTGCTCCTTATGCATTTGGGGCTCAGCATTGTTCAGAACTGAGCTCCAGCTTTTTCCAGGGTTGTGCAGTAGAAGGGATTTAGTAATTTAACAACTTCTCACACAATTTTCAGCATGCCTCTAAATTTTAAAATCACCGTCATTCTCATTTCCTGAAGTACTTAGTATTGCTAATTTATGCGCGTTTTTTTTTTTTTTAGGAATCTGTGCAGTAAATGAGGTTTTTGAGATTGCCTACTAAATTTTGAGATTAGGGCTTCTAAGTCAGTTGCCACTTAGCCATATGGTTTCAAACTTCCAATACTTAGTTTTCTTTCTCCAGTTCTCCTGATCCTTGTATATATCTTTTAAAATATTTTTTGGTGGTTTTGAAAGATTTAAGCAGGAAGCAAAATGGTGTTCATGTGTTCAATATGCCAAAGTGAAGCAGAAGTACCTTTAGGAAAATATAAGTACATTATTGTCTATACATGGCAATAAACGTACACATAGATTATCTATATTATATATGTGTACAAAATACATGTGAAAGAAACTTTTTAAAAATATATGTTTATTGATTTCAGAGAGGAAGGAAGAGAGAGAGAGAGAGAGAAAGAGAGAGAGAGAGACATCAATAATGAGAGGCAATAATTGATTGGCTACCTCCCGCATGCCCCACACTGGGGATAGAGCCTGAACCTGGGCATGTGCCTGACCTGAGAATCCAACAGTGACCTGGTTCAGAGGTCGATGCTCAACCACTGGGCCCTGATGCCCCAGCCTGTAAAAGAACCTTTATTGCTTTCTTAATTTCTACAGTGCCCCAAACTAACAACTATCAGCAAACTTTAATCTGTATTTCATTAAAGGAAGCTGTCTGTTGGAGAAGGTAGTTTCTGTTTTTGTTTGTTTCTTTCTTTTTGTCAAAGTTCAAGGGAGGGTCTTTAAGCTTATGCATTTCTCCTAAGACTATTTGTGAGGGAGGTGCAGATTTATCCTATGTATTGCCATTAGGACTAGTGAAAAATGTATGAAGAAAAATTGTTAATTGGACCTCGCTGGATAAAAGTTGAATATAAGGAAACTAATACAGGTCAAAAAAGACCAAATGCCAGAGGCAACAAAGTTATAAGCAAATGAGAGAGAATGTGATACCCAGAAGCTTGGAAAAAAGAAGTCCTCCTTTTCACTAGAAGAGGTCCATGAACGGTCCAACCTTTGCTGACCTCTTCCTGGTGATGGAGATGGCTCTGACTATGCCGCTCTAGATGTCTATCAGAACTTTACTAACCGAGGCCCAGTCAGTGACCACAAACTTCCTTAGGTCTGTGAGGACAGTCGTTGGTCATCAGGTGTATATGCAGCAGCATAGGGTTTCCCCTTTCAGAAAGACATCATGAGATGTTGGCCTTGTTATACACTCCTTGTTCAGGGAGGGCAAGGAGTTCTGCCCCACTGAATCTGTGTTCCCAAGAACTGAGAATAAGTTGGAAACAAAAGTTTTCTGGGAATTGAAATTGAGAGGAATGATTAGTCTTTAAAGTTTTCTTTCCCTACTGCCTTGATATTCTCATTCTTCTCTTTACCGACCTCTTACAAACGCCGTCCTGGAGGTCTTGTGCCAAATGCAATCATTAGGTAAGAACTGGAACAGTTGTCACTTATGCACTGGAAATGTCCTACAATCGAAGGAATGTGGTATTGAGCTATAGAGTTAAATGGCTGGCCACATTTTGTTTAAGAACATTTTATACATAATGATTATTTTCTATAAAATATCACCAATATGATACCAAACAGTGGAGTAGTTGAGGGTTCAGTACAGTTTGTGGGGTAACCTGTGGGCCTAGCATAGTACATGCTGTTTCAGTGAGTTTTAAATAGCACATGCATTTTGGATTGTAACTCCTTTGGAAATCCCTACTTTTTTTGTTTATTAGAATGAAATAAAACAACAACATTAATATTGATCTTTGTAATAGCTAGCATTAATGTTGCGGGTATTACCTGACAGGTACTGTTTTAAGAGCTATACATGTATTCAAATACTATATATATATATATATATATATATATATATATATATATATATATATTTATTTGAGAGAGGAAGGGTGAGAGAGAGAGAGAGAGAGAGAGAGAGAGAGAGAGAGAGAGAGAGGCATCAGTGATGGAGAGAATAATTGATTGCTTGCTTCCTGCATGCCCCACACAGAGGATGGAGTCTGCAACCTGGGCATGTGCCCTGACTGGAAATTGGACCTTGACCTCCTGGTTCATAGGTCTATGCTCAACCACTGAGCTACACTGGCCAGGCTACAGGTATTAATTTGTAATAACTATTTGAGACGTTTTATTACCATCTGCATTTTACAGATGAGAAAACTAAAGCAAAAAGAAAGTTACTGATGGAGCCAGGTTTTAAACCCAGGCATTAGAATTCTAGCTCCAATGCTTCTAACCACTAGTGAGAAAATGAGAGTTTTTAAAGTTACCATTTCTTTTATAACTAAGGATGAAGGTGCTCTCAATCCTTTTGAAAAACTTTCCCAAAGGCTAAGTTGCTATATTTTCAACAAATCCCTTCCTTGTTTTTCTTACCATTCACTTATATCTTCATTCATTATTTTACATAGGTAATTGTCACATTCAGATTCCTAGACTTTCTACTAAGTTCAAGTTTTATATTTACAATTCTGTAATACACATTTCCTGTGTATTCCACCAGAATTATAAAAATTAATAGGAACAAAATTTGTTGAAAATATAGCAACTTAGCCTTTGGGAAAGGAACAAAATTCAGACAGAATAATATAATGGTGAATTGCTCAATAAACGTAAGTTTGAAGCCTAGAACTATCAGTTACCAATTATGTTATCTAGAACATGATGAGAAAACACTTTTAGCTAGTTTCCTCTTTATTTGTAAATCAGGAAATAAATAGCACTTATTTCAAATGGTTGTTACAAAGATCAAAGTAGAAAAATGCTTAAGAAAATGCTTTGGTCAGCATACACAAATGCAAGGTATTATCAGAAGGGAAGCTTGTTTTGGAAATGTTTTCTTATTCTCCACATTAGAGTTACCACTGAAAGAAGTAACTATATAGTTATATATATATATATATACTGCTTTTCAGTAATTAAAAAATATATGGTAAGTAATTATTTTAAAATAGACTCTTTAAAAAGAGATATGACAGGTAGCTTTCCTTTCCTTTTTTGGAACAATAATAAGAATTTACTAAATTAGGAAATTATCACTCTGAAACACCTTGTAAGACTACTATAAAAATGACATCAGAGTTTAGTTTTATGGGACATAGAATATTGCTCTCATGTCCTCCCATTCTCTTCACTTTCCAGTCAAGTTTCAACTGTCAATATCCTAACCATTTAAAAAAAAAATAACACAGATCAAATCTGTCTTCCATTAGGAATATTATATCACTTTTCCTCAACAGAAATGTCTTTTTCCTCTAAAATTCACATAACTTTGTATCTTCTATGTTACTTTATTACCTTATAAAATATTTATCTTAATTATCTCAGATTTCTACTAAAATATAATGCCCTTTGGAGCCTAAGCAAATGACGTGTATATTAGTATACTTACCAGTATGTAGGTGACTACTTCTATGTAGGGAGTTCTGTAACACAACCTGTACATCCAAGAAGGCAATGATGGATAGAGGACCAAAACAAGAGTAGTCACCAAGTTATCAACTCCACAAAATATCAGCTTGATGGGATTCGGTGGCCCTGCAGCCTAAAAGGCATAATGAGAGAAACCTCTGGAAAGGAGCTTCGATGCCAGATATGTTGGCAGGAAGGGAGAGTGAAGTGCCAAGATCATGAAATCACTTCTACATTGACACCAAAACCTGTCACATATTCCTGCCAACAATTTAAAGTAGGAGGCAATATTATTATTTAAGCATATTATCTCTATATATAAAAAAATAGAGAAATATGCTAATTAACTAGGACTCTGTAATGGGCTGACTGGAAAGGAGGAGGTTGCGTGCGCAGCATTGAGGGGAAGGGGGGTGGCAGGGGCCTCCTCACACCTGTGCTGGGGTAGGGCCTGCTCAGCAGCGGCCCCGGCTGCTGCAGGCCGAGGAGCAAGGCAGGGCGG
>PVJC01049944.1:0-11975 GCA_004026665.1 Murina feae
TGGCCTGACCACGAGGCGGGGTTTTCCCTGCTTTCTGGTGGCTGGAGGAAGATGGGCAGTAGGCAAGCTTGGGAGGCAGGCCGCACCCAGCCCTGGTCACAGCTCAAAAAAGAGAACAACATGCAGGGGAGGGCAAGAGTCTGAGAGATCATCATAGAGGGGGTGCCTGCTCCAAGCCTCCATGGTGTGCCTGGTGGCAGGTCCCCAGCAGGTAGACACACACAGGAGGACTGCTCCGAGCCTCAGATGCGGCTGGGGGCAGGTCCCCAGTGGTGACACACACACACAGACACACACACACACACACACACACACACAGAAGGCGCCTGGCAGACTGGAGCCATCATAGGACATCCACTGAGGGGTCCCAGACTGTGAGAGGGCACAGGCCGGGCTGAGGGACTCCCTGCACCCCGAGTGCACAAATTTTTGTGCACCGGGCCCCTAGTATATATATATATATATATATATATATATATATATATATATATATATATATATATTGAAAATCACAATTAAACCATATACTGTTTTATGTAAAGAAACATTTTTATTTTAGCTTCATGTATGGTTTAAAATATAAGATTTAAACATGAAAGGTCTCTGTTAATTAATTTTAATATATATTTTTAAAGTAATATGGTAGCTACTCTTTTATATAAGTAAATATACATATGGTTATTTCTTCATTATTTAGTAGCTGACCCACATAATAAATAAGTTAAATAAAACATTAATACACATATTTAAGATATACTTAACAGCATTAAAATGTGTGAGTATACATAAAAAAAGCTTGATAACAGAATATTTGCTAAATTATATTAGATAGTCTAAAAATAAAAACTTATTTATCTAGAAGAATAAAGGAACACAAGTCCTTTATTCTATGGGAACAATGGACAAAGGGAGCCAAAATAAAAAGGAAAATATCAAAGTCCTGGGATGATCAGAAGTTGAGTGTATATGATGAATTTAAAAGAGATCATATGTTGTTGTCTGTCTCTAGGAGCTTTTATTTGTTTTTTTCTTGTTTGTTCATTTGTTGTTTACAGTTTATACATGGGTGAAATCATGTGGATCTTGACCTTTTCTGTCTGATTTATTTTGCTTAGTATATTCCAAAGGTATGTCCATGTTGCAAATGGCAGTATTGTATCTTTTCATATGGCTGAGTAGTATTCCATTGTATATATTACCAATTTTTTTTTTTTTTTACTGTTGACACTGTTACAGATTTCCCCATTTTTCTCCCCTTTAGCAACCTCCAACTAGGCCTGGTCCCATTGCCTCTGGCCATCACCACACTATTGTTTGTGTCCATGGGCTATGCATATCTGTTCTTTGACTAATACCTTCACCTTTTTTCATCTAGTCATCCCAATTCCCCTCCCCTCTTACTTCTGTCAGTGTGTTCATTAAAGAACACTTCAGTTGTTTCCATGTCTTGGCCACTGTGAATTGAACATGGGGGTGCATATATCTTTGCAAATAAATGTTTTTACATTGGGGGGGGGTAGATACCCAGAAAAGGAATTGCTGAGTCATACGGTAACTCTAAATTATCTGAGGAGCCTTCATAATGCTTTCCATAGTGACTGTACCAGGTTACATTCCCACCAGCAGTGAATGAAGATTCCCTTTTCCTCAAAACCTCACCAAAACTTGTCATTTATTGTCTTGTTGATGGCAGCCATTCTAACAGGTGTGAAGTGTATCTCACTGTGGTTTTGATTTGCACTTCCCTAATGGTTAGTGAAGTTGAACAATCTTTCATATAGTTGTTGGCCATTTGTATGTCTTCTTGGGAGAAGTGTCTTTTCAGGTCCTTTGACCATTTTTTAATTGGATATCTTGCTTGTTTGGTGTTGAGTTGTTTGAATTCTTTATATATTTTTGGATATTAACCCCTGGTCAGAGCTCTTGTTGCAAATATCTTCTCCCCTTTGATTGGTTGCCTTTTTGTATTGCTGGTGGTTTCTTTTGCTATGCAGAAGCTTTCTAGTTTGATATAGCCCCATTCATTTATGTTTGCCTTTACTTTCTTTGCTGTGGAGTCAAATTTATAAAATTATCTCTAAGCCCAAGGTCCATACGTTTAGTACTTATGTATTCTTTTCTGTAATTTATTCTTTCAAGTATTATATTTAAGGATTTGATCCATTTTGAGTTAATTTTTTATATGGGGACAAACTGTAGTCTAGTTACCAGAGGGAAGGGGTTTAGTGGCGTAGTAAAGGGTACAGAGGATAAAATACATGGTGATGGAAGATAATTTGACTTTGAGTGGTGCAACATAGCCTGTATCATAGAAATGCACAAGAGACCTGTATAAGCTTATTAACCAATGTCACCCTAATAAATTTAATTTAAAAAAGAACAGAAAAGAAACATGATTTCATTTCCTCATTCCTAAGTAAAATTCTTACTTAACTTTTTTACACAACATTTTATATATTGAGTGATTTATAAATTTGACACTCACTTCTTCTATAAAAAGAAAAATGTACAACCCCTCTATAAAAGGTTTATATATGTAACCCTATAGATGCCAATTATAAATTTATATAATCAGGCAACCATATGTTCAAGAATTGTGCCCTCTGAGAAAAGCAACCCAGAATTGGAGTCATAAATATTGTTTTTCTATTTTAAGTAATCTAACTTAATAAAAGAGTGATATGCAAATTAACCATCACTCTGAAACACCTAAGCCACGCCCACCAGCCAAGCCATGACCACCAGCCAATCAGAGCGACTGTATGCAAATTAACCTAGCCAAGATGGCGGCCAGCAGCCACGGAGCTAGAGCAAACAGGAGGTTTCTGTTTGGAGGAAACTGCTTGCCTCGGTGGCTGGGCCTCTACTCAAGGCAACATAGTTTCAATTATAGAAGCCACAGAACTGAAGCAAACAGGAAGCTTTGTTACCTGCCTAGGCCTCTGCTCAAAGCAACAAAGTTTAAATTATAGAAGGTAAATAAACCTCAGAAACCTGATTCCAGCCAGCCTTGCTGGGACGTTGGGTCAATGGGAGCTGTGGGCAGCCTGAAAATGGTCCTTAGCCCCTCACCCAGGCTGGCCCAGTACCCCATTAGTGATCTGAACCCTGAAGGGACTATAGGCAGCCCAAAAATGGCCCTCAGGCCCTCACCCAGGCTGGTTAGGTACCCCAATAGTGACCCAAACCTTAAAGGGACTATGGGCAGCCTGAAAACAGCCCTTAGCCCCTCACCCAGGCTGACCAGGTACCCCAGTAGGGACCTGAACCCTGAAGGGGATGTGGGCAGCCTGCAAACAGCCATCAGCCCCTCACCCAGTCTGGCCAGGCACGCCAGCAGGTGGACATCTCCCGAGGGATCCCAGACTGTGAGAGGGCACAGGCTGGGCTGAGGGACCACCCCCCCACCAAGTGCACAAATTTTTGTGCACCAGGCCCCTAGTAATATTATAAGTGGTTTCAAATGTGAAGAGGTGGGTGCCTCTATAATTAATGAGAAAGGAATACCTTTCACATTGTATTGGCAGAACTGTTTATGCTAATTTTCAAAAATTGGGGAAATGTGATAAATAATTTTGTAAATCTAAAAAATCAGAGATAATAATAGTTTAAATAAAAAACTGAATCCTCATAAATGATAATGGAGAGGTAGATAGACTTGAGAGTTAGATACAATTATATTCTAAAAGATTCTGTAGATTTTAAATTCTTATTTAGAAAAATAATCTTATCTAATAAAATGGTTAGATGCAAATTAACCATGACTCTGTCACAAAGATGGAGGAGTCCAGTCCTCTCACCCCCACCAGAGATCTCCAGACCCGGAGGGCAGCCACTGAGAGCAGGCAGTGTGAGCGGCCTGGTGAAATGCTTGATTTGTCGCCGAGTTGAGTACCATAAAAGTTTGCTCCAAAATATCCTGTTTCTTGGTGAGTCTGGGCAGGAGGGGGTCCTGAGAGCTCTTTTGCTGGCTGCTCAGGAAACAGTGCTAAAGCCAAGGGAGCCATTGGGAAGGAGGCGGTAATCACCGCTGCAGAGCCAGAGGAGAGGAGGCAGGGGAACCAGAATGGAGGAGTTGGGGGAGCTGAAGTAGAGAAGGCAGGGCTGCCTCTGCTCCTGCAGGGTGGCGGGTGAGCTGCAGCTCAGGAGCCTCCGGGAGTGGCGGTGCCAGGCCATCTAGTGCTGCATCCAGTCCCTGAGGCATGCCCACCAGTGCCGTGACACCAACTGCCCACAGGCATTCTGCCAGAAGATGAGGTGGGTTGTGCAGTGCACCAAGGGCTGTCAGCACAAGACCAATGGAGGCTGCAGAGTGTGCAAGCAGTTCATGGCCCTTTGCTGCTACCATGGCAAACACTGCCAAAAAACACATGCCCCCTTCCCTACTACCTCAAAATCAAGCAGAAGCTCTGCCAGCAAAAGACACAGCACCACCAGCCTCACAAATAGCTCATGTGCCAGCAGATACCACCATCAACACTTATACCATGCCTCAGCAGAGTCTGCCTTGCCCTCCTTCAGCACCACCCTGGCTCCCCACACTGCATCCCAGTTGGGACACCACAGTCCCAACTCTGCCCCAGACCTCACCTGTGAGCATGACACTAGCTGGCTTCTCCAGCGTGGCCAGTCCCCCACCACAGTTTGCACTGGGAAGCCCACTAACCAGGTGCCAGCCCCACCACACCCTGTCCAGGCCCATCTGCAGCAGTGGAGGAGCCCAGCAGATTGCACGTGAGCTACAGCAGCAGCAGCACCTGTACTGGGTGAGCACCAATAATGGTATGCCCCTGAGGCACAGTGACTCTGAGAGTCAGATGGCCACCATGGGCCTGAATGTGACCCAACCAGGTCACTGGGCCTTTTATTCTGCCCTCTGAGCCCCAATAGTGGCAGCCGGCACCCATCCCCCAGCAACAGTCAATGTGAGGCATGCCCAGACCCGTGATGTCTATGCAGAGCATCTCTCCAGGTGCCCTATAAGACCTGCTTTGAACCTTACGGTCTCCCAGCTCCCCCAGCAGTAGCACATGCTCAACATCCTCAAGTCAAACCCTCAGCTGATGGCAGCTCTCATCAAATAGCACACGGCTGAGTGGCCAGCCAGCCTGGCCTTCAGATCTAGCCCAGCCTGCTGAATCTGAACATCATGCAAGCCAGCGGGCCATGACCTGCTGTCCCTCCACAGCAGCAAGTAATGGGAGGCCTGAACCCCGAGGGCCAGGCCTTGAACATCATGAACCCGGGGTGCAACGCCAGCATGGCGAGTATGAGCCACAGTACAGAGAGACGTCACAGAGTAATAGCAGCAGCAGCAGCAGCAACATTACGAGAGGCATGTCCGACTGTTAGTTGTGATGGGGTGTCACCTTCCCCTGATTGCTGGGTCGCCTCTCACCCCTTAGGGCTCCTGGACTGTGAGAGGGGGCAGGCTGGGCTGAGGGACCCCTCCCCGCTCCAGTGAATGAACTTCATGCTCCAGGCCTCTAGTAGATTAATATTTCTAAAGATTAAATAATTTTGTGTTTTTTAGTTATATTTGATGATATAATTTGAAATATATGCATTTGATATTATCAAATCAGTTAATTATTAGAAAAGAAAGGGTTAAATTAGCTGACCTGTGACTCATTTCTTTTCTAATTACCAGGGATATATTTCAGGAAGAAAGAAATGAAGATGTGACCTAATTTCTTTGTCAACATAATTACTGGGTAAAAAGACGAAATATTTGCTATCAAAAGAGTCCTTATTTATATAATGTTCTTAACGAGATATTCCTCTTAGGAATACTTTTTTTTTAAAGAATTTTTATTGCTATTTAGAGAGAGATGAATGGAGAGGAGGAGAGAGGGAGAAACATCAACGTGAGAGTAAGACATTGGATGCCTCCTGCACATCCCCTACCTACTGGGGATAGAACACTGGAACCTGAGAATGTGCCCTGACTGGGAATGGAACTGGTGACCTTTTGGTGCATGAGACAACACCCAACCAATTGAGCCAGACAGGGTCCTCTTAGAAATCTATAATAATAAAGGTGTAATGTGCTAATTAGACACTGAACAACCTTCCAGACACCCTTCTGGACGAAGCTACCATGTCAGGGACTGAGGAAGAGGTGGGTAGGGGCAATCAGGCAGACAGGTGAGTGGTTAGGAGTGATCAGGCAGGCAGGCAAGTGGTTAGAGGCAATGAGGAAAGTAGGCAGAGGTGGTTAGGGACAATCAGGCAGACAGGTGAGTGGTTAGGAGTGATCAGGCAGGCAGGCAAGTGGTTAGAGGCAATGAGGAAAGTAGGCAGAGGTGGTTAGGGACAATCAGGCAGACAGGTGAGTGGTTAGGAGTGATCAGGCAGGCAAGCAACGGGGTTAGGGGCAATCAGGCAGGAAGGCAATGGTTTAGTGGTGATCAGGCAGGCAGGCAGAGGCAGTTAGGGGTGATCAGACAGGCAGGCCAGCAGTTAGGAGCCAGTGGTCTTGGATTGCGAGAGGGTGCAGCCTGGGTTGAGGAATGTTCCCCCGTCATTCAAGAATTTCGTGCACTGGCCTCTAGTACTTTAATAAAAGAACACAGAATTTGTAGACAGACAAGCAATGGTTCTCTGGAAAATGTTATACAAGCTGGAGTTAAAAATAAAATGATGTTTTGTAGATGTAACACTTCCCTGCTAATAAGGGCAATCCCATAAAATTAAACTTGGAGATCTTGGAGGAGTTGGGGGAGTTGGGGGATACTGTTTTCATATTGTTTGATATCAGAACTTATATTTGCTATTCAAAGTCATTTATTTCATGAAAAGACATGGAAAGCAGACCTTGAGTTCCCAGACCACTTCCTGCTTTTTGTGAATCTCTTGATTGCCTGTATCCTTGAAATTATTACTAAAGCAAGATATCTGATTCATAAAAGTGTGATTTTTAATTCTAATCCTGTGTTTTGGTCTCACCTATTACTTTTTCTTAAGTGGTTTATTATAATAAAATTTCACATAAATGGTTGAAAATTAGAATAAAGTGTTTTATATATTTTCTCCTCCTTCCATAAATGAGTCTATTTATGATAAAATGTACATTTTTTAGTTTAAAATATATTTATGTGACTGTCTGCTGGAATCCTCTAGTGCAGGTTTGAGAGGCATACATTCCAGGAATCTTAGCATTTTATGTGAAAAAATGGATTTGAAATGGTTAAATATCACTTTTGACATTTGAAACCAATATGTTAATCTTCCATTTGGCATTAGTTTTTGAACTTCAGGGTTCAAGAGAGAAAACTGAAATGCAACCAATTGGTTTTTGAAAGCACAGATTCTAGTCTTCTATGAACATGCATTCATTAAATTCAAATACACTCTTTTATTTTCTTTGACATACTTTATTACTTTTGTCATAACTCTGTTACTTAAATTTGTAATAAAATGCCATTAATTTTTTTCTTGAAACAGATGATTATTCTTTTTAATTTAAAGAATTTGAGAAAATAAGCTGTGGAGATAGAAAACTGAGGACTAATTTAGATTATATAAAAATCTCTTTAGAATAATATGATTATCTCCAGGATAAGTTATTGGTAGATATTATAATATTTTATGTTATTAAAACAAAGGTAAAATTTCCAATTATTTTTTTACTAAAAATGTAAAAATATTATACACGAAAATCTGTGAAAGCCATTCTGAGTAATGTTGATATAAGAATTATATTCTATCTAATCTAATAAAAGAGTAACACAGAAATTAACCATCACTCTGAGACACCCACAAGCCACGCCCACCAACCAATCAGAAGCGAGTATGCAAATTAACTAAACTAAGATGGCGGTGCCCAGTCTGCCTTAGTCCCAACCGAAATAGCCAGGCCTGTTAGCTAGGCAGGTGTTGGGGGAGGCAAGGGGGGGGCCGTGGGCATAGCAATCAATTGCAGGAACCTGGGAAGGGACGGAGCTGGCCATCACGGGGGTTTGGGGGTCTTCTGCCCAGGCCTGTAGCCTCAGGCAGAGACCCCCAGAATGGGAAGGGGTGGAGTTGGCCATCGCAGGGGTTGGGGGGACTTCTTCCCAGGCCTGCATCCTAGGCCAGAGGCTACAAGCCTGGGCAGGGGTGGAGCTGGGATTGGAGGGGCAGGGGTGGAGCCAGTGATGGGAGTAAACTACAGAGGAAACACCTTTTCTTAACACTCATTGGCTAAGCTCCCTGTATGCCACTGGTAATATTATTAGTAACTTGGGTAATAAGAATCCCTAAAGGTGATCTAGGGTTTTTCCACAATACTACTGGAGGAAAAAAATGAAGGTCCACTGCTGAAGGGCTAAGAAATCTCATATCCTGCCCTAGCCAGTTTGGCTCAGTGCATAATGACTCAGACTGCCAACTACAGGGTGTGGGTTCAATTATGACCAAGGGCATGTACCTAGGTTGCAGGCTTCTCCCTGGTCGGGGCCCAGGTCAGGGCTCATGAAGAAGGCAACCAATCAAAGTGTTCTTCTCACTTTGATGTTTTTCTCTGTTTTCCCTTCTCTTCCACATTCTCTAAAACTCAGTGGAACATATCCTCAGGTGAGGATAAAAAGAAAGAAAGAAAAGAAATGTCATATCCTATGAAAGACACATCTTGAAAATGCCTAAAGAAAGTTGTCATTTCTTCATGGTGAAGGGACTGGAGTTTGTGTTGATGAAAACACCTTGGTGATTGCGGTGACTGGCAGTGGCTGTAGCAGCAGAGTGATGGGCCTGGTGGCTTCCCCTGATTAGCCTGGTCGCCTCCCACAAAGGGAGGCCAGACTGTGGCTTAGACCTGCTCCTCATGGGGAGCAGGGAGCGGGCCTAAACAGTCAGTAGGACTTCCCCTGAGGGCTTCCAATATGTGAGAGGGGGCAGGCTGGGCTGAGGACCACCCCCCCCCCCAGTGCACGAATTTTGTGCACCAGGCCCCTAGTATATATATAAAAGCCTAAGCAATTGAATGACTGGAAAGACTGATCTACCACTCCCTATGATGCACACTGACCACCAGAGGGCAGACACTCAATACAGGAGCTTCCCCCTGGTGGTCAGTGCACTCCCACAGTCAACCTCCCACAGCCAGCTAACATCTTGCGGTCCCTCCCACTGGCTGGCAAATCTCCCTCAGCCTCTTACCCCAGCGGGCCAACCTTTTGTGGCCTAGATTGGCTCAATCACAGGTCAGGCTGAGGGATCCCACCTGTGCATAATTTATGCACCAGTCCTCTAGTTAATTATAAAATCCACCCACCCAGAGTGACTCAATGGTTGAGCCATGAACCTGGAGATCACAGTTTGATTCCTGGTTAAGGCATATGCACAGGTTGTAGGCTCACTCCCCAGTAGGGTCCATACAGGAGGCAGCTGATCAATGATTCTCAGTCATCACTGATGTTTCTACCTATCTCTCCCTCTCCATTCCTCTCTGAAATCAACAAAAATACATTTTTTTAAATTATAAAATCCAATATATACTGTATTTTCCGGCGTATAAGATGAATTTTTAACCCAAGAAAATCTCCTCAAACATTGGGGGTTGTCTTATATGCCCAGTCATCTTATATGCTGGAAAATACGGTACTTGAAAATATACAGATGTAAGTATATTAACAAAAACAAAAAATAAATCCTCAAAATTAATCATAGCTATACTAAAACAATATTTTCAATTTTGGCAATCTAAAACTAATATTTAATAAAATTAGTAGCAATGAAAGTGATTAGAAATATAAATGATTTCTCATCCTATTGTAAAATGGGTTAAATCATTATAAATAATATTGTTCAGTACTTGCTCAGAATTAAGTTACATAATCAGAAGAAAACATTTGACTTCATCATGTATTTAATGAGCTAAACTACATTAACATGATAAAAAGTCCCAAATTTGTAATCTAATCTAATCTAATAAAAGGGTAATATGCAAATTAACAATCACTCTCAGACACCCAAGTCGGGCCCACATGCCAAGCCACTCCCTCAGCCAATCAGAGCGGCTGTATGCAAATTAACCCAGCCAAGATGGCGGCCAGCAGACACGGAGCTAGAGTAAACAGGAGGCTTCTGTTTGCAGGAACCTGCCTGCCTCGGCCAGCTGGGCCTCTGCTCAAGGCAACAATGTTTCAATTATAGAAGCCATGGAGCTGAAGCAAAAGGTGGCTTTGTTGCCTGCCTAGGCCTCTGCTCAAGGCAACAAAGTTTCAATTATAGAAGATAAATAAACCCAGAAACCTGCTTCCAGCAAGCCTCACTGGGACCTTGGATCAATGGTAGCTGTGGCCAGACTGCAAATAGCCATCAGCCCCTCACCCAGGCTGCCCAGGCACCCCAGTAGGGACCCAAACCCTGAAGGAACTGTAGGAAGCCTGAAAATGGCCCTCAGCCCCTCACCCAGGCTGGCCACACCTCCATGGGGTGAGGGTTCCCACTGCAGGGCTTGGCCAGCCTGCAAACAGCCATAAGCCCCTCACCCAGGCTAGCCAGGCATGCCAGCAGGTGGACATCCCCCAAAGAGTCCCAAACTGCGAAAGGGCACACGCTGGACTGAGGGACACCCCCCCCCCCACGAGTGCACAAGCTTTTGTGCACTGGGCCCCTAGTGTGTTAATAGAAGATGTGAGGGGGGTAGGAACAGCCAGAGAGAGGTCAATGGGAGGAAAAGAGACATATGTAATACTTTAAACAATAAAGAATTTAAAAATAAAAAATAAAGTAAAATAAAAGATGGTATAAAAACAGTAGAATGACTGATAACCAAAATTGAATAATTTGAAGATGCCTCATCCCAGTGTGTTATATGTATGTATCTCTACTGCATTTACTAATATAAATTAGACTTTAGAAACATGATACCGGGAAACAAGATGGCGGCATAGGATAGACACCGTAAATGCAGCCGTGAACAACTATTTCAGAAAAACCACGAAAAGAACACACGGACACCACTCGCACCCACAGGAAGGCTGGCTGAGTGAAAATCTTACAACTAGAGAAGAGTCTGAGACTCAGAGGAGCAGCGGAAGCAAAGTACAGAGGTACAGAGGCGCGCGCACAGGGCTCGGGGAAGGGCTGGCGCCGGGGACGCGGTTCTTTTCCAAAACGGAGAGAGCCACAAGTCCCCAGCGGCTCTGAACTCCAGTTCCAAGTGAGTTTCTGAGGACCCAGACACCCGGAGAGGGGGGACTGACTGGCACCAGGAGGAAATCCAAAGCGAGTTTCTCTCAGCGTTGCTTGCAGCAATTACTGTGGGACACAGAGACCTGGTTTCTCTCAGCGCAGGGCTGAAAAGCACCATAGCTATTTGTTCCGCCCTGCCCTGCAAACTCCCCGAGGCCCCGCCCCTCCCAAGCTGCGTCAGAGCTAGGGCAGAGGGCTTAATCAACGCCTCCTTAAAGATACAGGAGCCAGCCTCACCCAGTGGCCAGAGTGGGACAAACTTAAACAAAACAGATCCACAAGGAACACACTCAGGGCAGATGCAGTGAGCATAAAAGCTCCACTGAAACAACTCTTGCCCCATAAGGGTGTCTCCAGCACAGAAGTTCTCCCACTGTAGACACAGCTGACTCTCGTATCCAAGTGGCTTAGAGGTTAATCCTAAGTGATCACCTAAATCAGAAAGGGAAGCGGCCAAAATGTGGAGACGAAACAGGTCACAAATGACAGAAATGGAGGAAAGAAAACAACAGGATATAGAGTTCAAAACCACGGTTATTAGGTTTTTCAAAAAAATGCTAGAGACTGCCGATAAATTTAGTGAGATCCTCAATGAATCTAATGAGACCCTCAAGGATATGATAAAGGACCAACTAGAAATGAATCATACACTGACTGAAATGAAGAATATTATGCAGACATCCAACAGCAGGCGAGAGGATCGCAAGAAGCAAGTCAAAGATATGAAATATGAAGAAGCAAAACCCACCCAGCGGGACAAGCAAAAAGAAAAAAGAAAAGAAGAAAAAAGAAAAAGG
>PVJC01049945.1:0-11979 GCA_004026665.1 Murina feae
TTATTAAATAAAAATTTTTAAAAATCAAGCAATAAATGCATAAATAAGTGGAATAATGAATTGATGTTTCTCTTTCCTTTCCTCTCTCTCTCTCTAAAATAAATAAAGAAATATATGCATTAAGCCCTGGCCTGTGTCTCAGTGGTTAGAGCATTGGCCTATGCACCAAAGGGCTGCGGGTTTGATTCCTGGGCAAGGGCATATACCTGGGTTGTAGGTTCAATCCCAGGCCCTGGTTGGGTATATGCAGGAGGCAAACAATTGATGTGTCTTTTTCACATCAATGTGTGTGTCTCTCTCTCTCTCTTTCTCTCCCCCTTCCCTCCCCCTCTTTCACTTTTTCTAAAAATCAATTGTAAAAATATCCTTAGAGAGGATTAATAATATATATAGTATTGTTATATGTATTTTTTAAAAAGGCTCAATTTCATTTGCTCTTCCTTGACTCTGCAGTTTGCCATAATTTCCCCTCTGACAACTTTAGTGCCTATCTTGTGCTCCTTGTTAGGTTTCTGCGTTGTCGAGTACTCTGTTAGGTTTCTGGGTGTTGAGGCGCCAGTTGCAAGGATTCTTTGCTGATGGGTTCCAGAATTCCCCTAACAAAGAAATTGTGGAGTCACCATATTGGACATGGAAAGGATAAATTGTGCAATGTGGCGGGCTCACACGAGGATGGATAGCTTCCCTTCATGGGAAGATTTGGCACAAGTGGCACACTTCTTTTCCTTCTCCCTTCTTTGTCCCTGAGGGAGGGGTGAGGAGACCCAGGCTTGAACCTGAGAAGACCAGACTGGCCTAGACGGGAAATACTGGGCTGAGAAGGAGTAAGCTATTTGCAGTTTATAAACAAGTCCTGACATCTCAGTTTGGGTGTTGGCAAACAATGTCATCAGCCCAGAGAACATTTTCAGAGATACACCAAGGCCCCAGGCTAAACTGTAGGCAAAACACTTCTCCACCCCTTCTCCCTCCCCCGCAGTTCCCCAACACCATGGATATCCCCAGCCCTGAGATTACCCTCTTCGGGGCTTCTTTCCCTGGTCTCTAAGTGAGCCTGAGCTTCATAACGAATCCATATGGTGAAGTTAGCCTTTCTCCTTCTCAATGAGTGCTGATCTCTTAAAATGTATAAGATGTGGTTGATCTGTTAGCTTTCTTTCCAAGAGGTTCACTGCAGTGGTGTAATTTTGTAAGGGAGATATGTCTGTCTCTATCAGCTGCCCTCCCCTTCCCCAAACTAGGCATACCTAGATTATCAATTCTGTCATTTCACATGCAGTTTCCTTTCTCTCAGGCCTCCTTTTCCCCTTCGTGCAACCAACCAAAGAGTCATCCTCATGGGAAAGGCTGAGAGTGGGCACAGAGACTAATGGACAGGTGACCCCGGAATCTCCTTGATGTCTTATTAATGCAAGTGCCTTGAGGACTATCTTTTGGAGGGTTCTGGAACCTCTCTCTCTCTCTCTCTCTCTCTCTCTTTCTCTCTCTCTCTCTCTCTCTCATACACAAACACACACACACACATACACACACACACTACTCTAGGTTAGACATTTACATCTCATTAATGCCCCTCATCTGACATGGTTCCAAGACCTCACTACCCTTGATTCCTTTCCCTTCTCTGGATTTTGTTAATATCTCTTTTGAAATCTGGCCCTCAGTTGGTTATGTTCCATTTCTAGAAATGGGCTGGAGTTAAGATTCTCACCCCCCTTGGTATGATTGGAGTTATGAGCATCTAATCAGTGTGAGGCCCATATAGTAACAAGGAATTTGTTTTCAAGGAATTGTTTTGCATTCCCTGGGCAACGGTAGTTCAGAATGAGATTGTTAGCAGTTACAAATTCAGGTCTTTGCTATAAGAATCTTCATCACACAAAGTTTTCCCACTCTATTTTACACAAATATAATTCACATTAACCTATGGCTTTTCCCCTTTGTTGTTAGCCATTTATTTTTGTCCTTTTCAATTATGTGCTTCTCTGGAGTCAGGTAAGATCTGAGTGATGGTTCTACCTGCTTTCATTCATTTTATGCATGTATTAGTTAGGGTAGGCTGAACTGCTACCAAAAAAACCCCCAAAATCTATAATGTCTCAAACACAATACAAGTTTAGTTTTCATATACCTGTTCAAGGCAGGTGCTCCTGATGGGAGCACACACTCTTCCCCATGGTGGTTAAGAGACCCAGGGTTCTTAGACCTTATGGCTCTTCCAGCCCTTGGGATTACATCATCCAGTCCACAGACAGTGTGGGAGAACACAGAAGAATTTTTATGGGCCAGGCCTATAAAGGGTACTTCTACTCCTATTCACAACGTTGGAAAGAATTTAATGACATGGCTCCACTTAGCCGCAAGGAAGACTGGGAAATGTAGTCTAGCTACATGTGCAGGAAGAAGGAAAGGAGGATTTTAGTACACAACCTACAGACTGCTGCAATGACATAATTCTGTTTCTGCTTTTTACCACTATTGTTCATAGCCCTAGTTTAATTTCTATAACACTTCTGTCATTTCTTTGTGATGTTGTTGGATGACCACTGTAATTGAGGACAGCTGGGTGTGTGGTTCAAGCTCAGGGCAAGGACTTAAAGGTGAGTGAGCAGGGACACCCAAGAGGCAGCTGATGGCAATTGATGACTCTAGAGGACTGGAAGAGACCTGTAGTGCAGGATGCCAGATTGACTGGGAGGCCCTGTGCGGAGGTTCATCTGAATAGTGACAGGGCAGAGGACTAAGACAGGAAGAAGAAACAGGAGGGTGGTTCATTTGGGTTTGGGAGGATGTTTTAACATCCTGGTAATGGTGAAGCATCTTATACCTTTAATACTACACATCTTCCAGGAAGTTTCCAAATAGTGAAATAGTAGGTAGCTTCTCTAGTCATGTGTTTAAAACACCTCAAATCAATCCATTAAAAGCTAATTTTTGAGTTCTATTATGCTAGCCATTGAATACAGGCTCTAAGTTCCTCAAAGAATTTACAATATAATTAATCAAACATGACATGTACAGGAAATATCTCAATAACACAAGAGAAAAATGAGTGCAAAATACATGATGTCAACTTTTAGGTTAAAGATTCAAAAGAGAAGTTCTCTGAAGGTCAAGATCATTAAAGAAGGCTACACAGAGGAGGTGGAACTTGATCTGGACTGCAGAAAGTGAAAGGGTTTTTAGAAAGGGGGACAAAGAAGTGTGTACCAGGCCATGTGAAAAGGCCAGATGAATAGTAAGAGCACCAATGCACCTGTAGAATCAGTAGGAGTGAAAGATTATAGAGGTAGGCATAATGAGGTAGGAGCATTTAGACTTGGTTTGATAAAGAACAAGGCGGAGGGGGGGTGGAAATCTTTAAGTGGTGTTTTATAAATTAAATAATCTACTTGAAGGCATCTACTAATCCTTAACCAGGTAAGTGCTGTAACCATTTATTCCCCCCCAAAGAGTGAATAGTAAACTGACAGCGGTGCACAGGAAATACTTCATCCATCTATTCTGTAAGCACTTACTGGGTGTCTTCTACATGCCACATCCTGTGCCAGAAGCAGAGGAGACAGAAATCATGAAGTCAGGTATTTACTAAGGCTTAGACTCTCACAGGCACGACCTTCCCATCTGCTGGTAACCGAGAAGTGCACAGTTCCCTTCCCCATGCTGTGTCCACTTGCCCCCTGCCAGGGAGACACTGTCTGTCCTGCTTAGATCTGACCTCAGGAATCACCTTCTGGTCATTTAAAGACCAGGCCTTCTGCCTGTTTTCTCATATTCATTAGGGCAGATTCAGCCCTCAGTGCTGGGTTACTGGCCTCCTTAGCTCACCAACTTAAAATATATACAGTATATTTCACAGTATCCTGGTATGGTTGGAAGGAACAAGAGCTAAGTCACATAAAGTTATTTTCGAAAGTGAGGAAGATCATACAAATCCAATGGATAATCATGCTGATGACGACCAAAGATAATCAGTCCCCCGATCCTTGGAGCACAGCCCCTCGAAGCTGGGTTCTCACGCTGGAGCTTGTGCAAAAGGCCCTGACCTTTGGGTCCTCGGCCTACTGACTGCACACAGAGGCCTAGTTTGACAGCCACAATTGGATCACTTCAGGCAAATTTATCTGGTTTAGGTGTTAGCTTGTTTCTTTACAGGTAGTGTGATATGCATACAAGACTGGGAGTCAGGCTTTCCAGATCTCTAATCCCTGCTCAGCTTCTAGCCTGCTGTGTGGCCTTGGATAACCTGCTTAACCTCTCTGGTCATTTGGGTTTTAACCATGACCTCAGAGTCATGCGGGTTTATCTAAGAGTTGTTTTTGAGGATGAACTGGATATCACCTCTAAACTAGTTTTAAATATTGGCATAAGGACTTCCAGTTTCCTGCCCAGCATGGAAAGAGCTTAGAAGTTGTCGCTGTGTCTTAACAAGTAAAAAGCTGAACAAACTGAAAAAACCAACAGCTCTTCTTAGAGTGGTTGGTTAAGTGAGATCATAGGACAAACTGCGCCCCAAAACTGGAGAGGCAGGCAGACAGGCAGAGAATCACCACTTTCCAGCTAGAATCCCAGAGCAGCAGTCTCCGGGAGATAGCACCAGAGCAGAAAAACCTGAACTGTAACTGACAAGTTGCTGGAGGCTCAGGATGTAGAAACCTGGGAGATAACAGGTGGATCCCAGATAGGGTTTGGGGAGGGGGTGGATTAGTCTCACATTTTTTTGTCTTTTGTGACTTTTAACTCACAAAGAGGGTCAGAGAAAAAGCCCCTCTGTGCTTTCAGCAGGGGAAGAGGAACCATTCTGAAACACACCCAGAGCATTCTGTCTTTTTAACAAGTGCTTGTCCGCAGGAGAAAGATTTCAGCCACAGCCTCATCTGCTGGGGTGTAATAGTCACTAACCACATGGGAAAGGGAGTGCCCAACTCCAGTCCCCTCTAAATTCCCACACGGGCGAAGGAGAGTTGCTAACCTCCACCCCCTCTAACCATCCTGTGCCACCAAAGGGAGGAAAAAACTGGGAAGCATTGGTGAAGTCATGGTTCAGGGGGCAGACTCACCAAAAGACTGAGACTCAGTGATAGGTCTGCAGGACTAATGACCACCGTTCCTTTCACCCAGTACATCATATCCGCATTTCCACAGGGTATTACAAGCCATAGTAAAAGGCAAACAGCACGGTTTGAAGAGACAGAGCAAGCATCAGAATCAGACTCAGATATTGGCAGAGATATTGGAATTATCAGACCATGAATTTAAAACAACTTTGATTAATATGTTAAAGATTCTAATTTAAAAAATTAGATAACGTGTAAGAACAGATGGGCAATGTAAACAGAGAGATGGTAATGCTAAGAAAGAATAACAAAGAAACGCTAGAGATAAAAAAAACTGTAACAAAAATGAAGAACGCCTTTGATGGACATATTAGTAGACTGGACTGGCCTAAGAAGAGAACCTCTGAGCTTGAGGGTATGTCAATAGAAACTTCCAAAATTGAAAAGCAAAGAGGAAATAGTCTGGGGAAAAAAGCAGAACAGACTATCCAAGAACAATGGGACAACTAAAAATGAAAAAATATATTCTTAATGGGAATACCAGACAGAGAAGACAGAAAGAGGAATAGAAGAAATATTTGAAGTAATAATTACTGAGAATTTTCCCCAAATTAATGATAGACAGCAAACCACAGATCCAGGAAGTTCAGGACACACCAAGCAGAATAAATACACAAAACACCTAGACATATCATATTCAAACTGCATAAAAACAATGATTTTTTTTTTTAAATCTTGAAAGAAGCCAGAGAAAAACATTACCTTCTGGATGAGCAAAAATAAGAATTACATCTGCCTTCTCAAAAAATCATGCAAGCTAGAAGAGAATGTAGTGAAATATTTAACAGTTTGAGAGAATCTCCTTTCCACCCCCCACCAACCTAGAATTCTGTATTTTGTGAAATTATCCTTAAAAGTGAAGGAGTAATAAAGAAAATCGACAAACAAAAGTTGAGAGAATTTATTGCCAGTAGACTTGCCTTGCAGAAATAAGAAAGATCTAAAATAATAACTCTAAGTTTTTACCTTAGGAAACTACAATAGAAGACCAAATTGAATGCAAAGTTAAGAGAAAAATAATGATAAAATGAGAGCAGTAATCAATTAAATTTGAAACATGCAATCAATAGAGAAAAATCCATAAAACTGAAAGTAAGTTCTTTGAAAAGATCAATAAAAATCAATAAGCCTCTAGGCAATTTAACTAAGAAAAAAAGGAGAGAATAAATAAATTGCTAATATCAGAAATCAAATAGGGAATCATGGACATTAAAAGGATGATAAAGGAATACTGTGAACAACTCTATGCCCACAAATTTGATAACCTAGGGGAAATGAACAAATTATTTGAAAGACATAATCTGCCAAAACTCACATAAAAAGAAATATATATATGAAGAGATTAAATCAATAATCAATAAACAGAAATCTCCAGGCCCAGATGGGTTCACTGAATTCTACCAAATATTTAAAAAAGAAATTATATCAATTCTTTACAATCTCTTCCAAAAAATAGAGGAATAGTTCCTAACTCATTCTATAAAGCCAGCATGACCTTTAATATTGCCAAGTGAAAGAAACAAATTTGAAAAGCCTGCATGCTCTATGTCTCTAACTACATGACATTCTGGAAAAGGCAAAATTTTAGAGACAGTAAACAAATCAGCAGTTCCAAGGGGCTAGAGAGGTGAGAGAGAATAAACAGAACACAACAAACTAAACAAGTAATAAAAGAGGGCTATGCATTGACCTATGATGAGAGCATGGTATGAGTCAAGAATGGTGAGTAATTCAATTCTGTGCCAAAAACAAATTTAGAAATAACTGCAGTGCTTCAAAAAAAAAAAAATCATAGCCTTATATAATTTGAATAACAAACAAAAAGCCTAAAAATGCAAGAAGTAACATATTATGTAAGGAGTTAATAAAAAAGAACTGAATGATAATGGGGATAATAATAAACCTAAACGAAGTAGACATAGAAATTAATCAAAATAAAAACAGCAATTATTTAATTAAAAATAAAAAAATGAGTAGAGTACATTAAGTCCAAGAATTAGTTTCTTGAAGGAAAAAATAATATACTTAATCAAGAAAAAACACAATTAAATAAAGTAAAAGATTATTAAGGGAGGCAATAATTGCAAATACAAGGGAAGTTAAAATAAACAGGTTATATTTCTCAATATTTGCAAATAAATGTGAATTCTTTGGAAATACATAATTTTCTAAAAATAAAAGTTACTTAAAATGTCTCTAAAAGACAATAGACTATCCACATGAACAAATTACCATTGAAAATAGCAATATATTTAAAGAAATAGCTAGCACCCTACGAACAATCAGATAACAACAAAGCACCAGGAATTCACATTATTAAGGAACAGACCATTCTAACATTCTTAAAACTTTTCCAGAACACAGAAAAAAAAAAAAGGAAATATCTGAGATAACATTGATACCCAAACCCCTCAAAACATAGTATAGACCAATCTCATTTGTTAATATCAATAAACAAATCCTAAAGAAAATATTATCAAATAGAGTGAAACATCAAAGTAAAAGATAACATACTATAACCAAGTATAATATCCATTAGGAATACATGCATGATTTAAGAGTAGGAAGATGTTAACATAATTCACTCTGCCAATAGATACAAGGAGAAGAAAACATATGACCATCACCATAGATGCAAAAAAGGTATTTGTTAATTTTCAACAAATACCATGAACAAAAAAATAATGAAAATGGAGGTATCTTTCCTTTTTTAAATATTATTATATATTTATTAAATATATGGGAAACACTAGAAACGTTCTCTTTCAAGTTTGAAATAAGAGAAAGATATCCATAGTAACCACTATTACTTAAAATTGTTCTGGTTCTGGATGGCCAGTACATCTAACAAAATAAAGAAAATAGAGATTATATTGGTTTGCTGGAGCTCCCATACCAATATGCCATAGACTGGCTGGTCTTAAACAATAGAAGTTCATTTTGTCACAGTTCTGGAAGCCAGAAGCCCAAGATGAAGGTCCAGTAGGGTCAGCTTCTGGTGAGGACTCTCCTCCTACTCCCAGTGGCTGCCTTTTCACTGTATCCTCACATGATGAAGTGAGAAAGAGAGATAAAGCTCTCTGGTCTCTCTTTTTAAAAAAGGACACTAATCCTATAAAATTGTACTTACTCAGCCATAGGACCTCATTTAAATGGAATTATTTCCTCAGAGGCCCCATGTTCAAATACACCCTCACTGGGGTTTCAGCATACAGATTTCTGGTGGACACAGACACTCAGTCCGTAATAGGCGTACAAAATGAAAAGGAGACAAAATTACTATTATTGAGTCATGATATGATTGTATAACCTGAAAATCTAAGAGGCTCTATTACAAATAACATGAGAATTCAGTGAATGTTGATTTATGAGCTGGGTACAGAAATCAAAGCTCTCATATGTACACCAGCAACCACTTTAAAAAGGTAGAAGGAAAGATCCCACAGAAGATAGAGAGCAATACTAATAAGGACACCTAGCGATAAACTTAAGAAAATGTGAGCCCTGTCTGAGGAAATAATGACTTGCTACTGAAGATAAAAATGAATGCTTTATCCAATGAAAGGCATCCATAAAGCAACTCAACATCATAAAAATATCTATTCTTTCCAAGTTATTCTATACCTTGAATGTAATTCCAATAAAAATTTCTACATGGCTTTTTAGGGGGATGAAAACTGATTCTCAAGTTCACGTGGAAAGAAAGACAAGTAAGAATAGTAGGAAGAATTCTGAGAAATAGAACCCTGAGGAGGGCTGGGCGGAGAGGCTGCAAAGAGACAGACACCCTCATGCCCCTGAGGGTATCACTTCTAAGAAGGGCAGTTTTGCAATATTTATTAAACTTACAAATGCACAGACCCTTTCATCCAGCCATCCCACTTCAGACATATGCTCACATGTGCAAAATGACACACGAGCCAGGTGATTCAGGGCAGAATTGTGTGTGATAGCTTCCAATTGGAAACGTCCTGCCTGCCTATCTGTGATGGCCTGCCTAAAGTATGAGCTGTCCATACAGTGGCATACTCAGGGGCTGTGGGAAGGAAGGAGAGAGCTCTTCCTGCATTTGACACGGAATGAGTGCCAAGATACATGGTGATGAAAACACACCAAGTTGCTTTTGTGTAAAATAGGCTATGGCTTGTGTACAAACAAGGAAAAATAAAGGACACACACATTTAGTTGCTTGTATATGCATGTGCTATCTCTACTTCCAAGGAGAACTGATAAGGGGTAAGAGAGAACATTTTCACCCTTTCATATATTTGGATTTTGAATCACATACATTTATTCATTTTAAAGGTTAAATAATTGAAAAAGTAATTTATTTCTGTTTTTTAGAAATATGGAATTGGATGAGCCTTTACATTTAAGATCGTGAACTACAGCAATATAATTTTAATTTTTCTAAATTACGGATTCCAAATTCCCTTTCAGTTATGAAAAAAAAAATTGTAAGAAAATGAGAGTGATGAATTGCTCAGTGATGGACCACACTGAGCCCTGCCCCTCAGAGAGCATGGGGAATGAGAGCAGGAGTGAGACAGGAGTCTAGGAACCTATGGGGGGAGGAAGGGAGGAACCAGCGAATCAGAGAAAGCTGACTAAACAGGAAGAAGTGTGGACTCTCAGGAAGTTTATGACGACGACATAAACTCTCAGGTGAGAGTTCTTGGAACACTTTGCTATCCACTGGGGACGAGTTTCAGAACAAATTATCCTGTTCTGCTGCCTTTAAAATTATGGTTTTTCAATATAAAGTTAATTTTTCCACGGAAATATAGCAGGTTTCCGTGGTCTGAAAGGAATTGACTAAGGTCTGAGGAATTCACTTAGAACCTAGTGTCCCTTTTCCATTAAAAAAGCAGCCTAATTGCTTCGCCTTTGTTCTTTGAGAGTTTGAGTTACACTCATTTAATAATGTCTGGAGATTATATTTGAAACCATCGTTTTATTTCACCTTTTTTGAGACCCCCTTAACCACAAAGAAATCTAATTTGTGGAACTATAAGTGATTTTGCCATTATTTCCATATTTTCAACTAAAAACGTTCAATTCTTAGAGGAGCCACCTTAGAAGTCAGAGCACAACAGTCCATCAGTGAGGAAAAGGTTGTGTCTGGCTACATCATCTTGGCTTGAACAATTGCATCTCATGGAACAGTGGTGTGAGGCAGAGGGAAATGAACCTTCAGGTACTGGAGTTCTAATCTCTGGTTTATAAAGTAAGCCTTTAATCTTCCCGCAGACACAATTACCTCTGTTGCCATCTGCTGGTAAACTTGTGTCTCATTTGATTTAGAAGTGGCTTTCCCACCCCTGATTAAACACATTTTGAAACATGGAGATAGTTTTTAAGTAGAAGAACGTTTACTGCTTCAGAAGTGGGGAGGATGGATCACACTGAGTCCTGCCCCTCAGTACCCAGGACAACACATGACAAAGACTGCCCTGATGTGAGGAGTTAGATGGTTTCCTCTGGCAGTGCTCCTGCCATGTCAATCTTGAAGTTTGTCTACTTTCTTGAGTTCATGTAAATACAGGGGTTTCCTCTCCCTCTCCCACAACGAGACCAGTTTTTAAAAACACTGAATGATTTTAAGCGTTGCTTTCTTAAAGTTTTTAATCACACACATACGCGCGTGCACATACGTGTGCACACAAACATGCACTTGCCTCACTTTGGTCCTGGGGTTGAAGCCCACATTAACAAACAGACTCCTTCATTTATTCTGTATGCAACTTTCTTTTGCCCCTCCCACTCACATACTTCCCCTTCTGTTCCTTCAAAGCTTACACTTCATATTCAATACTCAGACATAATACACTCATACACACACGGTATGGCTGCCTCAACTTTCAGTAAACAACGTGCACATTTTCTTATGTTTGTAGTAGCATAAAAATCTTCATTTTATCTGGAACCTTAATAAGTAGATGAAAACATATGACTATTTGCTTCCCATGGTACCACCTCTTGACACTAATGGATAGTAATGGATTATGACTAGAGTGGCTAAAAACATGCATGCACACTTTTGGTGTGAAAATAAATGTTCATTTCTCTAGGGTAAATATCCAAAAATGGGTTGGTGGGTCATATCGTTTGTGTATGTTTAACCTTTTTAAGAAACTGACAAACCATTATCTATAGTGGCTTTATCATTTTGCATTCTCATCTGCTCTGCATGAGAATTCCAGTTGTTCTATATCCTTGACAGCACTTGGTATTGTCAGTGTTTTTCTTTTAGCCATTATAATAGTGGTAACTCATTATGCTTTTAATTGGCATTTCCCTAATGATTAATATTGTTGAACAACTTTTATGTGCTCATTTATCTAGGTATCCTCTTTGGTGAAGTGCCTATTCAATTATTGTACACACTTTTTTTCCATTGGGTTGTTTGTTTTCTGTTGTGCTTTGAGAGTTCTGATAAATCCTTGATATGACTTTTGGTGAAGTAGTTCTTGAATTATAAAAAAGAGTAAACATTTAGGATCTTTTAGTATAAGGCTATTTTATTTGATTCATTTCTTGGTGATTTACGTATGCAGATCTACAGTTAAGTCTATAACTAAACTTTTCCATTAACCAGAACTGAGTTATTTGGAACAATGAGATGCTCTCTAAGAAGGACCAGAAGAAAGCTGGTGAGCTTCTCAGATGGGACTCTAGAAAGGGCTATTTACTGTGGTGAGTTCACCAAAGTCCAGGGTTAAGGCTTTGAAGGTTCAGAATATGATTTGGCCAGTGTCCCAAGAGCAGATCCCACTTGAGGGCACTTATTCATGCTAGCAAAGCTCCAAAGACACCAGCATGCAAGGCCAGGGGAAGCTAATGCACAAAGGTAGCCTCTGGT
>PVJC01049946.1:0-11975 GCA_004026665.1 Murina feae
CTGTGAGAGGGCACAGGCCGGGCTGAGGGACTCCCTCCACCCCGAGTGCACAAATTTTTGTGCACCGGGCCCCTAGTTCTCTAATAAAGGGACATAGGAGGCAAAAGGCCTGAAAGCTAGAAAAATTTGGCCAAAGCTAGAGCAATTTGCACAACAAATACTATAACTCAAAGAATAAAATAAATATCCACGAGCCCATACTGATGTAAGTAAACAATTGAAAAAATAAGTAGATAGGTAAGTGCTGGAGAAAGAACAAATTTTCCTTATGGAAGAGTTCAGAACAATATTCACGGATACTCCCCACTCCAAGAGGTAGAGCTTATTTCCCCTCTCCTTGAGTGGGGGCTGTATTTAGTGATCTGCTTCCAAAGAACAGAGTCTGGGGCGTGGCTGGTGTGGCTCAGTGGTTGAGTGTTAACCTATGAACCAGGAGGTCACAGTTTGATTCCCGGTCAGGGCACATGCTCTGCTTTTGGACTCAATCCCTGTGGAGGGGCATGCAGGAGGCAGTGGATCAATGATCCTCTTTTTCATTGATGTTTCTATCTCCCTCACCCTCTCCCTTCCACACTCTGAAATCAATAAAAACATACTTAAAAAAAAAAAATAGAGTATGGAAAAGAAAAGTAGGAGAAAACTGGCAGGCACTACCTTAGCCAAATGGTAAAGTTAACATTATCAGTGATAAATCATGCTGATATCATATACCCCCTGATAATGTATGAGAAAAAAAAAAAGCAATTCACCTTTGCAGTAATTTCCCACAAAACTGGTGTAATCCTGAGAAAAACCCAAACCGAAGGACAGTCTGAAAATATATCTGACCAGGACTCTTCAAAACTGTCAAAGGAGAGACTAAGAAACTGTCATAGACTGAACAGAATTAAGGAAATGTGATGATTATATGAAATGTGGGACACTGGTTTGGATCTCTAGAAAAAGAACATTAGCAGAAAAACTGGTAAAATCTGAATGAAGTCCATGCTTAACAGTATTATACCAATGTTAATTTTTTAGTTTTGACAACTGAGTGAAGAAGATGTTAACACTAAGTATAAAGCAGGTTCAGAAAAGCAAATTCTAACAGAGTGTCTAGTACAATAGAAATGTGTTTCTGTGGGTCAGGAATATTTTCCCAGACCTGAACTGGTTGAAATGTGCCTCAGGTCTAATGGTCTCCTTTGGGAATCCCTGCTTATCCAACAATGTTTGGATCACCAATTCAGTCCACAAAGGTCTGTGGTCCTGGGAAAAGAGATGCTCTGAAGAGGGCACATGAACATACTGTCACTAGGAAGATATATCCCCTAATTATAAATAAATCAAACTGGCCTTCAGGCCAATTGCACCAACCTCATTAAATTTAGTTACGACACTCTCTGAGAACTTGCTCATTCTAGGGTCCAAAGTCTGCTTTCTGGACTAGCAAGCCTTAAATCTGGATCTTACAATCAGGTGGCTTCCCTTCCGAAATCTTACCAAGCCCCACCCCCACCTCCCTTTATCCACATTGTTGGTCCAGCTCAATAGGCCTCCTGGCAGCTAGCTCTCCTAGCAATGCCTGCAGTAATGACATACTTGCTGTAGACAATAAAGCCCATTTCTGACATCTTGGCATCTCTTTTACTTTCTTGAATAATATGAATACCAGTTTCAAAAGTGAGATTCCTTCAGCCCCCTTGATATTCTTTTGTAGTAAAAATGTGGCTGTGTTCTGGAAAAAATTGGCACAACACCAATCAACAATGACTCTAGAATCCAGCCTCTCCCAGGTTTTTACTGTGTTGAAACAAAAGAACTTGACTCTCTCTTTCCTGAACAATTATTTTTTCTGTAATCTCTGTGTACATTCCTTATCATTCTATGTTTGAAGGCCTGTGTAACCTGATTTGCCACTTTTTCTTTCAGAGTTAAGAGGGAAATACTCATGCCATTGTATTTTAAGTATTAAGTCCTTCCCCTTTCTCACTTGTTATAGTTTCTGAAACTTTGCCTTGAATTTCAAGTTCTTCTGGATAACATAATTCTTACCTGGCTGTCAATCATTTTTAGTAACTGGTGCAACTGAGACCCTTACCTGACAACTCAAAGTTCCTGAAACCCTACATTGAAAACTACAATGTAAAGCCCACTGCATTGGAGAACATATTCGCCAATAATATTACCGACAAGGGTTTAATATCCAACATTTACAGGGAACTCATACAACTTAACAAAAGAAAGATAAACAATCCAATCAAAAAATGGGCAATGGAACTAAATAGACACTTTTCAAAAGAAGATATACAGAAGGCAGAAAGACATATGAAAACATGCTCCAAGTCACTGATTATATGAGAGATGCAAATCAAAACAACAACGCGGTATCATCTCACACCTGCCAGAATGGCTGCCATCAACAAAACAACAAAGGACAAGTGCTGGAGAGGATGTGGAGAAAAAGGAACCCTTCTGCACTGCTGGTGGGAATGCAGACTGGTGCAGCCACTGTGGTAGACAGTTTGGAGTTTTCTCAAAAAATTAAAAATGGATCTCCTATTTGACCCTGTGATCCGACTCCTGGGAATATATCCCAAGAAACCAGAAACACCAATCAGAAAGGATATATGCATCCCTATGTTCATAGCAGCACAATTCACCATAGCTAAGATTTGGAAACAGCCTAAGTGCCCATCAGCAGATGAATGGATTAGAAAACTGTGGTATATCTACACAATGGAATACTATGCTGCCGTAAAAAAGAAGGAATTCTTACCATTTGCATCAGCATGGATGGAACTGGAGAGCATTATGCTAAGTGAAATAAGCCAGTCAATGAAAGAAAACTACCACATGACCTCACTTATTTATGGATAATAAAGACCATTACAAAATGATAAACATAAACAAATACAGAGACAGAGCAGCTTTGAACAGACTATCATCCTACAGCTGGAAGGCTGGGGATGGTTGGGGGGGAGTTGGGAGATCAACTGAAAGACTTGCATGCATGCATAAGAGCATAATCAATGGACACAAGAAACTGGGGGTTAGGGAGGAGGGGGGGAGGGCAAGAGGAAAAATGGAGATCTATCTATCATTTGTTGTAATACTTTAAGCAATAAAAAAAAGAAAACTACAATGTATAATGCATGCCAGCATATAATCTAATAAAAGAGTAATATGCAAATTGACCCTCACTCAATTACACCTAAGCCACGCACCAGCAAGCCACCCCCACCAGCCAATCATAGCGACTATATGCAAATTAACCCAGCCAAGATGGCTGCCAGCAGCCATGGAGCTGGAACAAGCAGGAGGCTTACCCCAGCAATGCAGGAAGCTAAGATTCCTGTCTGCCTAGGCTGGCTGTGGCAACAAAGTTTCCACAACAAAGTTTCAATTATAGAAGATAAATAAACCCCAGAGACCTGCTTCTAGCCTTGGGCTCAAGGAAGCGCTGAGAGCCTGGGTTGTCAGGGGCAACCCAACTTGGGCTCTGGTTAAAGCAACAAAATTTCAACTTTAGAAGTAAATGAATTCTAGCTAGCCTCATTGTAAACAGCCATCAGCCACTCACCCAGGCTGGCCAGGTACCCCAGCAGGGACCCCCTCCCTAAAGGGGATGTGATCAGCCTGAAAACAGCCATCAGCCCCCACCTAGGCTGGCCAGGTACTCCTGCAGGATCCCCTCCCTGAAGGGGATGTGGCCAGCCTAAAAACAGCCATCAGTCCCTCACCCAGGCTGGCCAGGCACCCCAACGGGATCCCCACCCTGATCTGGGACACCCTTCAGGGATAACCAGCCGGCCCCCACCCATACACCAGGTCGCTATCCTATATAATAAAAGTGTAATATGCAAACTGACCCTAACAGCAGAACAATTGGGAATGACTGGCCACTATGACACACACTGACCACCAGGGGGCAGATGATCAATGCAGGAGCTGCTCCTGGTGGTCATTGTGCTCCCACAGGGGGAGCTCTGCTCAGTCACAAGTCAGGTTGCCAGTTGTCAGCACAGCAGTGGTGGCGGGAGCCTCTTCTGCCTCCTCAGCAGCACTAAGAATGTCTGACAGCAGCTTAGGCCTGCTCCCCGCTGGCAAGCGGACATCCCCCGAGGGCTCCTGGGCTGCCAGAGGGATGTCTGACTGCCAGCTTAGGCCCGATCCCCTGGGGAGCAGGCCTAAGCCAGCAGGTAGACATCCCCCGAGAGGTCCCAGACTGTAAGAGTGCACAGGCCGGGCTGAGAGAGCCCCCCAAGTGCACAAATTTTTGTGCACCGGGCCTCTAGTCTTCTTATAACCAGAATGAAAACCAAGGTTTCCTCTTCATTGTTCAAACTTTATTAACAAGATGTTTTGGGTGATTATTACAGTAAATAAATACTAAACTTTAAATAAAGGGGTAGGGTAATTTGTGAACTGACAAAATTTTTGTCTTATTGCTACAGATGCTTGCACTTAGCGCTTGCTTTACAGAGCACTGTTCAGGGACATAGAAATCTAATGACTGAACTCCATGAAATGCACATTTTCAATTGTACTACAAACTGCCAATTTGTTTTTCAAAATGCAATGTTTTAATTTATAAGCAATTTATGAAGAGATTCCTGTTTCTTTGTTTTGTTTTTTTTTGTTTTTTTTTAATAAATGTTATTGTCTTTTTACAGAGAGGAAGGGAGAGGGATAGAGAGTTAGAAACATCGATGAGAGAGAAACATCAGTCAGCTGCCTCCTGCACACCCCCTACTGGGGATGTACCTGCAACCAAGGTACATGCCCTTGACTGGAATCGAACCTGGGACCCATCAGTCTGCAGGCCAACGCCCTGTCCATTGAGCTAAACTGTTTAGGGTGATTCCTGTTTCTTCACATCTGTCCTAAACTTTATAGTAGCTGACTTTATACCTGTCAATTTGTGGGTTGACCTCTCCCTTCAGGGATCAGATTCCTGCTCTAACTGGCTATCTCATTCAGTGAGGAACCCTCGCTCTTACCCTGATAAGATATAATTCCACAGAAGTAAAATAAAAATTTTCATTAGTGGGCCAATAATTAAATACGGATTTAACCGCTTCTTTTTTTCTCTCTTAGTAAATGTTTTAAACATAGTTGCACAATATTAAGACATTGTCACCAGAAGTCCATTAAGCACTACTACCTACTACCTGACACATTAAGTAGGGTCTTCAATAAATATTTGTTGAATAGAAAATGTCACTATGATCAATGTAAAAATACAACTGGATGTCTCTCTCTCTCTTTTTTTAATACTCACCCAAGGATCTGTTTTTTTATTGATTTGAGGGAAGCGGGTGGCGGGGGGAGAGAAACATTGATTGGCTGCCTCCCACAGGTGCTCCAACAGGGGATCAAATCTGAAACCCAGGTAAGTGCCCTGACAGGGAATCAAACCCGCAACCTTTCGTTGTATGGGCTTATGCTCAAATCGACTGAGCAACCAGACCAGGGCTGGTTGTCTCTGAACTCTTCTTTCCTTTGCTTCCCTGACATGAATTACTGGGTCTCATCAGTTCTAGTGTACTGAGATAGCTTTTGTGGACCTGTCCTCCTCTGAATTCCCAGTGCCCAAATTATGGCCATTTAGGTCTCCTGTCTTTGTTTCCCATCCCAAGTCTTTTCCTTACTTCCAGTCCAACCTCCATAAGGCCACTAGAACTATCTTTCTAAAGTTCAAATAAAACAATGCCAGCTTCACGGAAATTTTCAATAGTACATGGAAGGCAAGGCTTTTTATAATCTTTCGATGTATTTTTCCAACTTCATCTCTTACTACTTCTCATCAAGCACTCCGGCCCTCTTTTCTTTGACTTGGAAAAGTCAAATTATCATATTTCAACTTGTTGATTACTCTTTCATGATTATGTGGCATTTTGCATGCTCATTTCTGGCTGTAAAATACTCACCTAACAATGTACTTCCTTGTCTTCTGGGATTCAAATATTTTCTCTTCTGTATGCCTTTCTTGACTCTCATATTTTCTCCTGTGCTCCCATGGAATATTCTACTGACTTTTCTCACAGCATAACTCTCACCAGAGGATATTTTTCCATTGATTTTTAGAGAAAGTGGAAGGGAGGGGAAGAGACGCAGAGAGAGAAACATGGATGTGAGAAACACATTAATTGGTTGCCTTCCACAGGAGCCCTGACCAGGGCCAGGGATAGAGCCTTTAACCAAGGTACCTGCCCTTGACCAGAATTGAACCTGGGATCCTTTAGTCCATAGGCCAATGCTCTATTCACTGAGCCAAACTGGCTAGGGCATAGCACTTATATTTTATTGCATTCATCTTTTTTGCCATCTTGACTAATGCTGTCCAATAGAAATACAAGTTGCATGTAATTTTAACTTTTCTGATAGACACATTAAAAAAATGGCCTGGCCAGTGTGGCTCAGTGGATAGAGTGTTGTGCTTTGAACCAAAGGGTCTTGGGTTTGATTCCCATTCAAGGCCATGTATCTGAGTTTCAGGTTCAATCCCTGGGCTGGGTTAAGGCATGTGAAGGAGGCAACCAATAGATGTGTCTCTCTCACATGGATGTTTCTCTCTCCCTCCCTTCCACTCTTTCCAAAAATTAATGGAAAAAATATCCTTTGGTGAGGATTAACAATGACAAAATAATAATAAAAAATTCAAAAACGTAAAATGAAACAGATGAAAAGAATTTTAATATTTTCATTTAACTCAAATATATCCCAAATATCATCACTTCAACACATAATATAAAATTTGATAATTATGTATTTTACCATATTTTTGTAAGTTTTCAAAAATTCTATGTTTTTTATACTCACAATACATTCCAATCTGCCATATTTCAAGTACTCAATACTGTGGTTAGTGACTTTCACATTGGACATCTTGTTCATTTTTATATTCTCAGGTGCCAGACTTGTAAGAAATACCTAATAAATGAATGAATGAATGATGATAAAAAAGCTTGCATTGGCTTACCATGTGAAAGGCACTGTGATAAGCTAAGCAATATACATAACAGTTTATTCCTTTCCTTACCAACAAGTGGTTGGTTGGCATTCAATAGCCACTGAACAGTCATTAAGTAATTAGGTGGTCTTTGGAAAGCAACTTACCTTCTAATGATCTCCATTTACTTATTTGTGAAAGGACAGAGGGGATGGGCAAAATGACTTTTTCCCCCAGAAGCTTTATTTATTTTATTTTTCTAGATTTTGTTCTTATTTTATTTTTAATTTATTTACTTATTTTTAATTTAATCTTATATTGGTTATATTATTTTCAGGTGTACAATATAGTGATTTGACATTTTTATATCCTTACAATGTGATCACTCCACTAATTCTAGTAGTCACCTGTCGCCGTGTAGAGTTATCACAATATTATTATTGACTATATTCTCCTTCTTTTCACCCATATCCCCACTCTTCCCTTCTGGTAACCATTCCTTTGGTCTCTTTTTTTATGAGCCTGTTTTTGTTAAATTTAAATATTTTTTCAATAACAGTTGACATTGAATATTACATTAGTGTTAGGTGTGCAGCATAGTGGTTAGACACTTATATAACTTATGAAGTTATTTCCACTCCCATGAGTCTAGAACCCAGCTGACACCATACATAGTTATTACGACATTATTGACTACATCCCCTGTACTATTCTTTACATCCCTGTGACTGTTTTGTAACTGCCTACTTGTACTTTTTGATCCCTTCAGTTTTTCCACCCAGCTCCCAACCCCTTACTCTTTTGCCATCCATCACTGTGTTCTCTGTATCTATTTGTTCTGTTCTTTTTTTTTTAGATTCTATATAAATTAAATCATATGGTATTTGTCTTACTTTATCTGACTCATTTCATTTAGCATAATACCCTCTAAGTCCATCCATTAATATACTGTCCTAGGATAGCTGACATATCAGATATTAAGCTGTTTAAGAATAGATACTACACTTGATCTTAGTCTGAGGGCCAAGAAGCGATGCAGTGTGATTCTTAAGCCCAGTTCTAAAATAGTGTGGATTATAAGTAAATGGAGAAAATGGGTTAGAAGATTTAGGAAACAAAGTTGCACAATGGAAGGGCATATGCTTTGGAGTTAGACAAACTAAGTTAGACTTCCCACAACCATTACTCAGTTATGTACCCTTAAGCGATTTAAATTCCCCAATCTTCCACTTCCTCATTTGTAAAATGGAGACATTCATACCTATCTTGTTGTGAGGTTTGGAAATAATATCTACAAAGTGTTTGGCATATTGGTATATTTTCAAAAATAGAAGATAGACATTATTATTGGTGCTGGGAAATCTTGCACTTTATTATTATTTTTCCTTAAGATTTAACAACCTTAAAGGTAACCCTTTAAGAGAAGGTTTACCATGGGCCAGAAACTATGCTAGGTGCTTTAAAATATTAACCCATTCAGCTTCATTGCACCCTTATGAGGTAGATGATTTGACTGTCATTTCCATTTTACCTTTGGGAAACTGAGGCACAGAGGGATAAATAATTTGCCCAAGGTCACAAAGATAGTAAATAGTAGTGCTCAGATTCTACACCCAGGAGCTCATTTCTAGAATCAGGACTTTTAATCAGTGTTCTCTATTCTTCTCAAGCCAAACTTTGCCTCGTTCATTAAAAAAACACACACAACCCTACAACTTGCCGTTTTAATAAATAACATCACAGGGTTTAAATGACTTTGTTGATGGAGAAACGCTCATTTGTGCCCTTTCTGAGCTCTGGAAAATACGAAAGTGGGGACTGAGTCAAGTACAAGTTTTACTTAAAGAGTCATACTTTTTTTAAAAAAAAGAGTCATACTTTTGTGTATACTGACAATTTGTTACACATAGGTGCGGTTTGCTGCCTAAAGTTCTTCTAGTTCCAGGCCTTTGTTTACAAATATTTCTGTGCGGGGGGGCCTTTCCCAACTAGTTCAAAGGTATCAGGTACTGATCTTAGAGACTAAATACGGTTCTCAAAAAAACACCACCCAAAGCAGGAAATAGGTAAGTCAGAGTCTGTGGCTTACACCTTAGGCATGCTGTGATATTTGAATACAGATGATGAACTAGCAATTCCCATCTCTGGGCATCTGCAGCAGCTCTGTTGTGACTCACGTACAAACAGTATAAATTCCTAAAAATGGGGAAAAAATAAAGGAAAGGAGACAAGAAAAAGAAAAGAATAACTTCCAGGTCTCTATTGAGTTACTACAGCCCAATAATGGGGTCAACACAATGCCACTCACAAAAGAAGGGCAAAATGATCATCTAACCAGAGGTGGGAAGGAATTGGCCAGCAAGATGATTTATTCTTTTTACAATGATGCTTGGAAAATAGATAACAGATGAAATGTAAAGAAATGTTACAAATACTCTTCTTCTTCCTCCCAACACCCGTGAGCTAGGTAACACGGGGACACTTTTAACCATAAACAGGGTCTAGAGGAGACAGTTGAGAATGTACGGGAGGCAAAATTTTACCTCTACCTTCTTAGGGTTTTTCAGCGGGGCCTGAGAATTAAACTGATATAAGACAGATTAACAGGAGAAAAGTATACAAATGCATATGTTTTACATGACATGAAAGCTCTCACAAGAAAACAAAGCCCTAAAAATATGGCGAAACCTATAGTCTTTTACATTAGATTGAACAAAGAGAGGCAATGGTGGAAAAGTCACTAACCTATATGAGGAGGCTAAAGGCAGATAAGAATTAAATTTTTTTAAAATTGCCTCTTCCACTTCTCCCACCGCCCCCTCCCCCCCCCACAATCACTACACTGTTGTCCATGTCCTCGAGTTTTCTTTTTTCCGCACCTCAATCAAGATAAGAATTACTTTAAAAAGGTTTATTTAATACAAGATTCTCCCGGCTTTGATTCCCCACTAAAGGATGAGTTGAATAAAACCTTTGAAGTAGAAAGTTTTCCTGAAAGAAAGGGCATGTTGAGGCATATGCCAGCTGGAAAAAGCACCGGGTTTTGAGGTATGCAGTGGAAACTGCCAGCAGTAGAGCTGGGTGGAGAAGCAAACATGTCTGACATCCTGGGGTTGACCGGGCTCTTTTATAGAATGAGTAAGCGGTTTTGAAAGAATTTAGATTGGTTATAGATAGAGGGGGCAGGAAAAGGTAAAGCAGAACTAGTTTGGGGATAGGTATATAGTCTGTAAGAAAGTATTTGCTCTGTCTGGATTGGTTGTGGGCAATACTTTGGGAAGTTCATCCATCGGCTATTCTATTTAGATAACCTCAGAAACAACCATTTGGAATTCAATTCAAAATTTCAATATACATTCAGGAAAATAAGCAGTCTTTTGTTGCTGCCCCCTTGAGGTTTTTAACTGATTTAACCTTCCTTGTGTCTTCTTCCTATCCTCTGCCAGCTTGTAGTTTAATTTAGGGCATCTCAGAATTTTTTCCTTGTCATATGTGTTTTCTCTCCTGGTGTAAGGAGGACATTTTAATACCCTCTTTCCAGGAAGAAGAAAGGGGATTAGAATACCCTTTTTGGAACCTGTTGTATTTCACGTGTCTTTAGCTCTAAATAATCCTTGTGCCAAAGTGGCATATTTTGAGGTGGCATTTACTTTCAAGAAACAGAAGGTCAATGGCCAGGACACAAGGAATGGTTTAGAACAGCCAAGACTGTAGCAGCTCCATTTTTGTTCCATCTGGATTAAGCTGTTGAATAACCAAAGGTCAGATTATTCATCTCTTATTTCACAGATCCCTGAAGCACTCAGGATGGATATGGGCATTACGTTTCACCCTCCGTACACAGGGACCTGTGTACTTGCTGTGTCTGTACACAGTATTAACAGAAATGCTAGAAACTTGGTAGAGAGTTTTTTTTTTTTGCTTTTATTTTTAACAAGCTTTCAAAATATGTTTAAAGCGGACCAATTTTGGATGTCATAATTGAGTACAGGGCAAGATAGAGATCAGCAAATTAACTGCAGAGCATAACTGCCCTTACTAGAAATTTGGCTCTCTCTAGTTGCCTGAAACTCTCTATGAAAAGTGGCATCTCTGATGCATTCTAGATAGCTGTGATGGGTTGTCAACTGCAACCTCAAAGATAATTGTTTTAGTTTTGTCAAAATAAACATTTTTAACGAAAAAATGGTTTCTTTTGAATAGCTCACACTCTACATTGTCATGAAATCAGTACAGAAGCAGGGTGAAAATAATTAATTCTGTGACTTCCCTGAGACATATGTGAGATTCTGTGCTACTCACTGTGGGGAATACGAAGAAGTACAAGGAGCAGTCAACATGACTTGGCCTTGTTGTAAAGGAGGTAAATGTGGCATAGTTGAAAGATTAAGGAGTTTGCCATCAAATAGATCTAGAGTTCAATCATACTTCCATCACCTAACAGCTGTGTGACTTTGGGCAGGGTACTTGTCTCATTGAGCCTCAATTTTTTCTTCTATGAAACTCCTAAATAGACACAGGTAGATACTTGCATAGGGTTGTTGTGAAGATACAGCTGTTAGAAAAATTCAACTGAGTAAATTTAACGATCAGCTTTATTCAATGATTCAGGCAACATCCTATCTAGCAAATGGGAAGGAGATCCCAGGAGCTATATAAAACGAAAGCCTGTTATAGGGGGAAGGGGCAGAGAAACGAAGTTTCTAGCAGAAGAAACTCTAGGGCAACATTCCTCTAGGGCAACATTTCAGGCAAGGCCCTTTCCTTTGGGGTGTCTATTGGGTGGATTATCTCACTAGTGTTGACCAGGAAATTACAGATTAATTGGTGAAAAGTTACATTCCCTCAAAAGGCTGAGATTAGTTAGGTTAGGTATTAAATATCAGTTTCCTGACTGTATTTTGGGCTTGTCTCTTTTTGAACAGAGTGAAGAACCTCAGCAGATCTGTATTTAATAAGACATTGAGCCCTGACCAATTTGGCTCAGTGGATAGAGCGTCGGCCTTCGGACTGAAAGGTCCCAGGTTTGATTCCGGTCAAC
>PVJC01049948.1:0-11964 GCA_004026665.1 Murina feae
TGCACAGGTAGGTGGGGGAGGGGGAGGGCAGGTGGGGAGTTCCCTCAGCCCAACCTGCACCCTCCCCAATTTGGGAGCCCTCAGGAGATGTGCTATTCATGTGGTTCTCTGCTCTCTGTCAGGCCTGTCTGCTCCACACCATGGGGATGGGCAAGCAGGCCCTGCTGGGTGCTGCTTGCGGGCTGATTGCCTGCTCCCTGGTTGCCCCACTTGCCTGCTCTCTGGTGGGTGCAGCCACCTCCCAGCAGTCCATGCTGGGTGCTTCCTGTGGGTCCCCATTGCTTCCTCCATGGTCGCCCTACTTGCCTGCTCCCCAATTGCCGCTGCCACCACCCAGCAGGCCCTGCTGGGTGCTGTCTGTGGGTCCTGATTACTTGCTCCCCCTTTGCCACAGCCACAGCTCAGTAGGCTCTGCTGTGTGCTGTCTGCTGGTCCGATTGCCTGCTCTCTGGTGGCCCCCTTGCCTGCTCCCCCATGGTGGCCACCACTGTCCAGCAGACCCTGCTGTGTGCTGCCTGCATCATGCTTGTCTGCTAGGGGGTCACCACAGTGACCTCCCAGAAATTTCTTGCTCCCCCATGGTGGTGCAACAGCCCTTGCTGGGTGCTGCCTACAGTCTGATTGCCTGCTCTCTGGTCACCCTGCTTTCCTGTTCCTCCGTTGCCCAGCAGGCCCTGCTGTGTGCTGCCTGCAACCCCCCCTTATCTGTGTGGGAGTCATCATGGTGACTTCCAAGCAGGCCCTGCTGGGTGCTGCCTGTGGGTCCTCATTGCTTGCTCCCTCATCGCTTGCTTAGTGTCCTGTGCTGGTGGATGGGACACAGCGCTGCCGGCGGAGCCACCTCTCTGGGCGCCACAAGGCGCTTTTAGCACCATCGTGCTCGGCTGATCAGACATGGCGGCCCGCAGAGCCCCCATCTCTGACTGGCACCCCAGCACTAAATGCCCCAGGGTGGGAGCGGGCACTTAGCACGGGGTGAGCCCCATCAGAGATGGCGGCCCCATGGAGCCACCACCAGTGCCATACCTGCCGCCACCCACTTTGTGGCTGCCGGCCTCCATCTTGGCTGGGTTAATTTGCATACAGCCACTCTGATAGGCTGGTGGGCATGGCTTAGGTGTCCTGAAGAAACAGTCAATTTCAATATTACACTTTGATTAGATTAGACAGTTCTAGAATCAGACACATGAAACATTTTATGGGCTAGAATCAAAGTGTTGTCATCGGAGCTCCATCCCTCCAAGGAAGAATCCACACCTTGCCCTTTCTAGTTTTGAGGAGATGCCCACATTTCTTGGTTTCCGGTTGTATTTCACTCACCTCTGCTTCAATAACCACTTTTCCTTCTGTGACTCTCATGCTCCTCCTCTCTCCCTCTTTTAAGGACTCTTTTGATTATGTTGGAAAATCCAGAATTATCTCCCCATCTCAAGACCCTTAAACTTAGTCACATGTGCAAAGTTTTTGTTTGTTTGTTTGTTTGTTTTAGTCGTGAAAGGTGATATTTTCACACATTGTGTGGATTAGGGCATGATCATCTTTCAGGGAGTATTATTCTGTCTATCATACTCTTGTATCATCAATCTAAGTAGATTGTACTTGGTCTTCATTTCTTCTCATTTACTTTTATGGTTTTATTTTCTCATCTGTAAATAGTAATAAAAGTAGTGCAAACTACACAGGTCTGTTGTGAAGAGTAAAAGCTTAGAAGAATCTGGCACACATCACACACATAGGAAGCTATTATTACTATAGAGACTAATATAATTTCACAACTACCCTTATGAGGTTAAAAATTCTACCATCCACATATATTTATGGCAAGAGGTAGGACTTATGAGGCGATACATGAGAATTTAATAAGATTTAATACTTTAGTAATAATTCTAGGAACACATGTGCTTACATTATGAACAATATTGTCTTTGAATTACCCTTGAAGGATCATCAATATTCTAGCAACTCTAGCAGAAAATTATAAACAGGTTGTATGCAATGTTGGTTTTCTTTTTCATCTGTGATGAGGGAAAAACACTTACATTTGAGTATTTTCATTTTTCTTCCTCCTAGTATGTTCAAGAATATTATGATTATTTTCTACTGAGTTTCTCCACCCCACCAACATCTAGGGAGCAGTATTCCCTTTGTGTTCTGTTTCTTTAGGGATTAAGATAACAAATAGAGGTACCCTCAAATAAAGCATTATGGATTTAGGACAAGCAGAGAGTAAGATATATAAATTTAGTATCTCTGCAAAGGGTTTTGCTTCATCAGGAGAGGATGGGAAGACTAGTGACTCAAATGCAAAAAAAAAAAAAAAAAAAAAATAGGGGTTGAGAGTCGTAGTGAGGATGAGGATTTTAAGGGAATCAGTTATAATTCACTGCTGTAGGATATTGATAATGTCAGAAAAGAAAACATTTTGAAGATTTTCCAGAGCAATGAGAATGCTTCTTACCCTTTGACATTATTTGAAAGGTTACAGTAAATAGTGGTTTCCTTGCATGACTTTCAGTTGCTAGATTCTATTTCTTTCAACCTGGCTCCATGCTTTGACTGGTCATGTGAGGTTTAGTGTTTGTTTAAATTATTTATCACCCAGTGGATATGCTACATTCCCTTCAGGTTTCTTAAACTCTTCATGTCGATCATCCTCATCAAACCATTTACAGACCACCTGTCCTCTCCTCCTGCAGTCTGTATCACTCCCAGCCCTTTCCCTCAGAGGAGAAGCTGACCCTTCTTCAGTCCAGGTTCATCTGTTCCACCTGTTCTAACAATTTCACTCCTACCTGTAATTTATAAACATGTCCTCAACACACTCTACCACACTGACTTCATCAGTGCTTCATCCTTGCAAACAGGTGCTCTCGTTTTCTCCCTTCTACAAACCAACTTTGTAAAAGAGTTTTCAAAAATACTAGTTCTTCTATGTCCTGTTTGTTAATAAACTCACTTAGATATGATGTTTTTACTTTAATAAGATAAAATTGCACTTAGAATCATCAACTCCAGTTACTGTCCTCTTTTTAATTTGACTATTCTATAGCATAATAATGTTGATCATGCTTTTCTCCTTTTTCTATAGTACATTATTTCTATTCCCCCTTTAGCTTATTATTATTCTCCTCTGGCTTTCCTCCTGCCTTATTCATAATTATTGGTAAATACCATGATACAATCTTTGACCCTTAACCCATTAGACATGTTTTTGTGGGTGATATTATTCATCTCTATAAATTTTAAGAACATGGATAGATATTCACAACTAAGCAAAATATAAAAGGCCAAATTAATCTCTAAAACTGCCCATAGTTCCTACTTAAATTTGTTATATCATTTTTATTTAACTTTTTGGGTGACATCGGTTAATAAAATTATACAGGTTTCAGGTGCACAATTCCACAACACATCATCTGTACACTGTATTGTGTGTCCATCATCCCAAGTCAAGTCTATACCCATCACCATTTAAATCAATTCAGTGTCTTTATTATTAACTAAAGGCCCAGTGCATGAAATTCGTACACAGGTAGAGCCCCTAGCAGTTGCCGGCTGCTGGCCAGGCCTTCCTTGGCTTCATGCCATCCCTTGGTGGTCAGCGCATGTCATAGTGAGCGATTGAACTCCTGGTTGGTCGAACTCCCGAGGGGACACTTTGCATCTTAAGCTTTTATATATATATGAAAATCTCCCAGCTAGGACAGAGAAAATTGGTTATAAAAATTTACCAGGCTGCCCTGGCCTGTGTGGCTCAGTTGTTTGGGTATCACCCCATTCATTGAAAAGATTGCCTGTTCCATGCCCTGTCAGCACACAAGCCTGGGTTGTGGGCTCAATTTCAGATAGGAGGTGTGTAGGAGGCAGTCAGATGGATGTGTCGCTTTCATGTCCATGTTTCTCTATCCTTTCTCTCTCTCTAAAAAACAATAAAAAAGTCTTTAAAAAAATTTACGAGGTGTAAGATGACTAGACATATATGAGGCTAGTACCAGGATATCTGAAGGAAGGCATTGTTATTTAATTAAGACAAAATCATCAGCAATCATCTAAGCAATTAGCCCCAGGGCCATGGCTTTTCAGGATGTCTGGAGTAACAGGGAGACTAATGAATAAAATATAAACTATAGAGAAAGATAAGTTCTTAGCTCATTTGGGTAAACACCTAAGAGGGAGATTGCTATATCGTTCAGTAAAATTATGTTTAGCTTTGTGAGAAACTATCCAACGGTCTTCCCAAGTGACTGTACCACATAGATTCCCACCATCAGTGGATGAGCATTCTTGGTGCTCCAGGCCCTCCCCAGAATTTAGTTTTGTCAGTGTTTTGGGTTTTAGCTATTCTAATAGGTATTTGGTGGTGTTTCATTGTCTTAATTTGCATATCATATTGAAAATCTTTTAATATGGTTATTTGGCATCTGTATATCTTTTTTGTTGAGCTGCCTACACAAACCTTTCATTTGAACATATGTTTTTTAATTATACATCTTTGTACATGTTTTTTTATTGTTGAATATTAGAAGTTCTCTGTATATTTCAGATGCAAGTTCTTTATCAGATTACATGTTTTGCAAATATCTTCTTCCAGTATATGTCTTGCTTTTTAAATCTTTTATAGCATTATTTGCAGAAGTTTTACATTTTAATAAAATTTTACTTCCAATTTTTATAGGTAATAATTTTGGTGTTACTTTCCACCTTTTTGTTAATAGTTTAAAATAATGTCATTAATAATAACTAAACTATTGATTTTCTACCAAGGACCATTTACTTATATAGTCACACTTCCCAGTTATCAGCTTCCTTTATTTATACAGATATATTTCATCAATGAAGGATTTAGCTATTGATCAATGTATATTGTTAGTGGTTTTGTTAATAAATGAAGAGTTTTATTTTTGAAATAATTATAGGTATCAGATGGGATAGAACAAATGTTTTAAGAATTTTCATTAAAAAAAGAGTACTTCCTTTTTCAGCTTCAACATGAAAAGAGCTTAGATGTCATCACTCCTGTCCTTACAATAAGAAAAAAATTGAAAAACTGAAAACCAATGACTTTTCTTGATCCCATCAGAGGATTAAGGTTTCAGAAAAAATTACATTCTCAAATCTACAGAGATCCATCTGTCTTGAGAGTCACAGTGAGAGCTGTTTATTGGAGGCAGAAGCTACTAAAGTCATAAAATCTAGTATCTTACATAACACATCTTTCTTTCAACAAAAGGCTACAAGGCATGTCAGGAAAATAGGTAAAATCAACAAAAGCAAAGGCTGGTTCTTTAAATGGATAAATACAATTAATACACCTCTAGTTGGAATAACCAAGATAAAAAAAATAACCCACAACAATCATAAACTGCCAAATTCAGGAATGAAAGAGGGGGCATCAATACTGATCCCATAGACATTGAATGGGTAATAAATTAATACTACCAACAATTCTATACCCATACGTCTGATACTTTACTGAAAAGGTCTGATTCCCTGAAAGACAATCTATCAAAAATGACACAGGGAGAAATAGATAACCTAAGTAGCCTTATTTTTATAAACGAAATTGGATCAATAATTAATAACCTTTCAAAAAAGAAGGTACCAGGCCCAGATAGTTTCATTGTTGACTTCTATTAAGGTTAAGGAAGGAAATAATGCACTTTTTCATAATCTCTTCCAGAAAATCATATCAGAAGAAACAGTTCCCAACGCATTTAGTCAGGCCAGCCTTACCATAATACCCAAACCAGATAAATAATAAGAAACAAAAGTTACTGAGAAACATAGGTGTAAAATTTTTGGCAAATATTAGCAAATCAATTTCCACAATGTATTAAAAAAACATTACCCCAGGTATTCAAGGATGATTAAACATTCAAAGATACAATGCATCACATTTATAAAATGGGCTAAAGAGAACATTTATATGACCATATCAATTGAAGTGGAAAAAAATGTTTAACATCCAGTACCTATTCATGATAAAGATATCAGCAAACTAAGAACAGAAGGGAAATTATCCAACAAGTATACGAAATACCAATAGCTAACGTTATGTTTAATTGTAAAAGAGTGAACACTTTTCCCCTCACCTCTCCTATTTGTTCTAGTTGATGCAATAGAAAATCTACAAAATACTTGAAAACTGAGAAAAAGAGAAACAAAACCATTTTTATTTGTAGAGAGCATGATTAGCTGTGTATTAAACACCCAAAATTGAAAAAAATAATCTATAGACTAATAATTGAGTACATAAAGGTTGCAGGATGCAAGGTTAACACTTAAAAGACAATTGCTTTCCTATATACCACTAGCAAACACTAGAAATTTGCAGCTAAAGTAATACTACTTATAATAACACACAAAAGAAGTACTTTGGTATAAATCTAAAAAAATATGGATATGATCTAAATGGCAAAAGCTAAAAAAAAATTACTACGACAGTTGAAAAAAAATCACAGAACTAAATAAATGGAAAGATAGTCTTTTCAGAGAGTAGAAGACTCAATATTGTTAAGATCTCAATTCTCCTCTCTTGCTCCATAGATTCAGTGCATTCTGAATGAAAAAAATACCAGCAGGCTAATTAACAGACTGATTCTAAAGTTTATATGGAAAGGCAGTAGAACTAGAATAGCCAACAAAATACTGAAGAAGAAAAAGTCGAACAACTCACACTACGCAATTTTAAAACTTTATATATATATATTTACAGATATTATTTGATAAAAGATTTGTATCTAAAATATACAAAGAATGCTTAAAACTCAGAACTAAGAAAATGAACAGCCTAGTTTAGGAAAAGGGCAAAAGATCTAAAGAGATACTTCATTAAAAAAGACAAACCAGCCGTAACCGGTTTGGCTCAGTGGATAGAGCATCGGCCTGAGGACTGAAAGGTCCCAGGTTCGATTCCGGTCAAGGGCATGTACCTTGGTTGCGGGCACATCCCCAGTGTGAGGTGTGCAGGAGGCAGCTGATCAATGTGTCTCTCTCATCAATGTTTCTAACTCTCTCTCTCTCTTCCTCCCTCTCTGTAAAAAATCAATAAAATATATTTAAAAAAACAAAACAAAAGACAAACCAATAGCAAATAGGCATTTGAAAAACTGCTCAATATCATAGTCATTAGGGAGTTACAAATTCAAACAAAATATAGCACCAAGATACTCATATACATCTATGAGAGTAGCAAAAATTTAAAACAATAGACACGAATAATTGCTGGTGAGGTTGTAAGACAAAAAGAACTCTCATATATTAATGCTGAAAATTAAAAATAGTACAGTCGTTTGGAAGACAGTTTTGGAGTCTGTTACAAAGCTAAACACAAACTTACCATACAACCCATATCCCTAGTATCAGAGAGAATTATCATATTTTCTAATTAATATTACTTCTATTGCATTGTAAATGTAAATTCCCCCCCCACCACCACCACCAGCATTTGTACCAGCAAGGGAGATTCTAGTCTTGGCAATAATGTGAAGTCTGATTTTAACATTGCCAAAGTGGTGGTGATGTTCACCCTTCCAGCAAATGAAATTTCCATCCATTTTTAAAGCGATCTACAGAATGTTTATGTCTCAGCTTGCTCCGTAGAAAAGGCCTTCTGTGAGGCAGAATGAATCATTTTCACACTACCATAGTGAGATTTAATGACATTTTTAATAAATAATAATATCCTGTTTACACATAATAAAGTATTACCATTTATAGGATTTCTGGTTTAGCTTTATAAAATGTACTAAGTCAGTGATGAAAATTGGAATTTGTAATTGTTCTATATTATTTCTGAAACTATTTATGGTTGGAAAGGTTAGTAATTGCTTCTGGCACTGTGGTAGCAGAAAGTTAATGGCGCTCTTGTCTTTGAGTAGAGTTAGACTGTGGCTCATGTGCAAAAAAAATACCTCAAGGCTGTGCTTTAAATGCTTAGCTCATTTACTTCTCATCAGTTAGGTAAACGAGATATGGAAGTGGTTCCCAGTTTCTAAATAACTTTTTACACACTACCAAAAGCCTTACAGGGTCCTAAAATGCTTTTTCTTATCAATGAAATTTCACTCATATAATCTGTTCCTTAGCCTAGAAGACTCATTTTTAAGCCTGCAGGCAGGCTGCTGCATTTATGCTCAGTATACCAATGTTTATAAGCTCCTTTTCACTATGTATTCACTTGCATATGGGGATAATTTGAAAATATATGTGCCATAGTTACATAAAATGTTAACATTAGGGATAAATAAGTGAAAGGTGTACTGAAACTCTCTTACTATCCTTGCAACTCTTTGAAAACAAAATGTTTTTAAAATATATTACACACTAAAATACTTGTCTTTTTCTCCAAAAAGATTAAAATATATGTCTGTTTAGCATAAATTTTGAAATGTACAGTCAAAGAGAAATTGCCACAAAATATAATCTATACTAATAAAAGAGTAATATGCTAATTAGACCAGACATCTTCCAGACATCCTTCCAGATGTCCTTCCTGACAAAGCTGGGTCCTGGGTGAAGTCAGCTGGGGTCCCGGGTGCCTGTGGGCAGCCCAGGTGAAGCCAGCCACGGTACTGGGTGCTTGCTGGTGGTGGGAAGAAGGAAGCATGAGTCCTAGATGCGGAGGGAAGCCAGTGTCAGCAGCTGGGGGAAAGAAGGCCTACTCTTGCATGAATTTTCATGTATCAGGCTTCTAGTGCCTAATAAATATGTATAGCTTAGAGTTCCAACTGACACTATGTATTCCTTTCTCACAAATCATTACCAATACCATGGTAGTTGAACAAATAAAATAAATAACATTGTGTTGAAAGCTTCTCTACTCTATAGTTTATACTGAGATCTTCATCAGCCATTTTTGTTGTGCTAGATACAATTAATTCACAGAAAAAAGAAACCAAATTCTTTTGTTGTTGTTTATTGCTTATCCTCAACCTTTAGGTTTTTCTTGTGTCATTGAAAAACTCTGAGGTAGAGTAGAATTGTTTTTCTGTCCTTCACTTAGGTAAGTTCTTAGGGACAAGTGAATTTAGTTGTTTTCTTTTATAGATCAACTAGAGGCCTGATGCATGTAATTTGTGCAAGGGACTCAGCCCCCGCCACTGTGGTGGCTGCCTCTGCCTCAGCCCCTGCCGCTGTGGCTTTGTCCAGAAGGTCATTCGGTCTAATTAGCATATATTTTATTATTATAGATGACTTACTATTAATGATTGAGCTATACTTTCAGAAAAAATAAGACACAGTTCTCAATTTAGGAGATTGTAAACAGGCAATACATATTTGAAATTGCTATTGATGTTTTATTTCCTGTAGAAAGTTAGGAAACCTCCCAGTACTGAACTATTTATTTTCTCATTACAATATTTTCTTATTTAACTAAAAACCCCATTTGTAAGATAAAAATAAATGAAACCTTTTTTGGATGTGATACTTACTAGTAAATATATTTGTATGGTTATGGGCCTAAGATTTTATTGGACTTTCAGCCAAAGATGAATTCCAATTTGGTCTTTGTTATGGTTCCTTTGGGAAGGTGTTAGACTATTGATTAGTTAAAGCGTGAAGCCTACACATAATCCCTGGTCAAGTTATTCATGACCCTTCCAGCTTTGAATTAATTATAAATTGCTTTATAACTCTTTCTCATCGTTTCCCCCCTTTCTTTTACTTTATTGATATTCTTCCTCTGGCACAGCTATGATTAATGACTTTTCCCAAGTTTATCTCTTGATTCTGTAAGTCGTGTGGATAATCTTGCTGATTTCCATATTAGATTTCCGTGCTCTGGAAGTGATAGTCTAGGTTATTGAGTTCCCACATCATCGTGTCTACAACATATTCTTTTTTGTTTCATCATTTCATTAGCCACAGGCACTAACTGAATCAGCCTGACTTTTCTTACCTCCTTGCTGAACACCTTGCTCAGGAATAAGAGTAACTCTGACATGAGCTGAAGCCCAGAAGCCAGAGTTAGTGAGAGTGGGTAGGATGGATGGACCTGTGTCCATAGGACCCGAAGAAAGGAGAAACTAATGTCAGGTAGGCAACTGTGGGCTCTTGGACCAAGGAAGACTCTTCAGAGTGACAAAACCAAAAGTTAGAGGCACAGAATAGAATTCAAAAGTTGTAGATACAGCTACACAGGACTGGCAGTGACGTGCAGTGAGTTGACCAGAAAGAACCAGGAATGCATATAAACATGACTAATTGAAATTCTCTGACAAAGGAAACCCCTTGCAGGACACTTGGGCTCTTAGCCATGTGCTGTGAGAAAAGAAATAAGGTTGGCTTTGAAAATAATTCTGTTAAACACTGACCCTTTTAAAGTCATGCACACTTCATTATGTAGCTATCAAAAAGCAATTTTTTGTTCATATTGCTTTGACCATATCACCTTAGGTCTTGCAAGGCATTTCTTCCTGCCAAGAAACAAATTAAGCATTTATTAGGGGGTCTCTAAGGCATCGTTACAGGCGTAATAGCTCACTACGGGTTCTTGTCATTAGTTCATTTGTCTCTTGCAAGCTTCATGGAATCATGGATTTTTAATGTTTTGCACCCTGTGATGATCTCAGGTTTGTTACTGCTCATAGAATTCCTTTTTGATTCTGACAGCTTGTTGTTTACAAAAAATGTCTCCTTCCTATAAGAAATCCCATAAAATGGTGTGAAGGATGCTATAAAATAGGCAATTTTCTACAGAATATAAATTAATGATGATACTGACTCTTTGTCATTTGTTACTAAATTACTTTCTTTCGCTTCTTTATTTTATAATTTCCAGTGTTAGGTACATTATGTATTTCAATAGCTATACCCCAGTGAAATCTAAAAAGAAGGCCATTGAGAAGCTCATGCTGTAAAGCTTTCTCTTCCGGCAGTACTCCAGCACGGACACTGTCCAAAGTGGAACTCTCCATCTCTGTCCCTTAATAGCAAAGGCCACTGTGGTTCGTGCAAGGCCTTCGTACGCTACAGTATTGGCCCTAAATAGAAGCTGCGCAGTACCCTTGTGCTGAATGCACCCTTATGCTTCCTGTCACATTCCTGAAAGGGAATCTCATTGCCTTGACTCACACACGAAGCTCCTATTTTGCAGCCAATTTTTATACAAGAATGATCTCCTTATGATTTAGTCAAGAATCTTTTCATGCAGATATAATCAAATGAGGTAAAGCTATAGTTTACACTCTTATTTTCTAAAGTATTAGCAAAATTGTGTGATAATGCCATTCTATATAAATATTGTAATGCATTAAAATGATGTTTTTAATGATTTTTTTTCTAAAATGCTTGGTATATGGGGACTGGCTGGAATGTAATAGGAACTCAAGTGTGGATAGAATAATGAGTTTATCATTAAAATTCTGTGTCTTTCAGTGCAAGAGAACTGGCTGCTGTGCTCTGTATTTCAGAATGTCACACGCTGGAATGCTACATTACGAGTTGTAAACAGTTATAGATTGTGCCTACAGATTCTCTTAGAAAGTGCTCTTCATTTTCAGTTAGAAAATTGAATGTAACTGTAAGGACAGAAAAAAAGACCTCTTTTTCCTTGCTGTAACCTTTCACAATTTATGAGAAGCACCTGGTAATTAACCCCCAAGATTGCCAGCTCCTCTGATTCAAACTGCAAGGCAAGTTACTTTCAAGGTTACATTCTTGCCTATCCCTCTTCCCTAAGGCTCACTAACTCCAGGGAAATCAGCCACAGAAGGTTTCTAGTCAGTACAAATTCTCTTCTCCCTCCCTTTCAAACCCAAACTACCCCGCCCCCCCACAGGCACGCACTTTCAAACTCTTTGTAACTTTCGCTCTAAGAATGTTTTCAGGCTTGTGAAGGTGCTGATGCACATCCCCAGGAAACCTGCCTGGGCCATTTCCTAAGAAGCACACAAACTTTCCAAAGACAACACCTTGATGTCTGCTCCGTTTCAGCCCCAAATCCCCCTCCCTTCCTAGTCA
>PVJC01049949.1:0-11971 GCA_004026665.1 Murina feae
CTCACAGGCGGGTCTCCCCCAATCCCCCCTCCCCCCTTCGCCCCTCCCCCACTGCCTGGTTGCCATGGTTTCAAAGAGGAGGAAGAGATTTCTGAAAAGCAACCCAAAAACACACGCCAGCTGGCCCCTCCTTCCTCACTCCCTATCTCCAGCTTCAAAGCCTCCTTCTGTGCAGGTAGCTGGGCCTCTTCCTGGCCAGACAAGCCCGAGCAAAGGAAGTCAAGGAGGCAGAAGGTCCATCCAGGGAGTGGGTTCTGGAACCCCATCTCACCCAGCAGATTTCCTGGACCTGGGCTCCACTGCCCTCCCACAGTTCCCCGCCCAGGCGGGCTGTTTCCTGCCTCCTGGCTTTGCACATGCAGTTCCCTCCACCTGGAATGCCCTTCCTCAGCCTTCAAATCTGGCTTACCACTGGAGAACTTTCCCTGAGTCACTTGGGGCTCCCCCTGCACCCACCCCAGTCACAGCCGTTTTCTGGATGATGCTCTCACGGGTGGTGAGGTCTTGGGGTGCCAGCTCAGCCACCAGCACAGACAGGTGCTCAGTAAATCTGGAAGGAAGGGAGGGAGGAAACACCTCTCGTTGGATTGGAGGGGCTCTGGACTGTGAGCACCTGGCACTGGGCTGGGCAAGGAACAAATCCCACTCACTCCCTTCTGCCGCCTCCACTTGAGCCTGGGCTCCAGCACCTTCTGCCTCATCTGAATGGGAGCAGCTCAGGGGCCATCTCCACACCCCCAGGCCTGTGTCTGTTCCCCTTTTGGATGCAAAGTAATGTCACCAGGAGGCAGAGGGCACTTGGCTTCATTAGGAGCCAGTCCGCAGGGGTCCTCCAACTTTTCAAACAGGGGCCATTCACTGTCCCTCAGTCCGCTGGAGGGCCGGACTATAGTTTAAAAAAAAACAAAACTATGAACACATTCCTATGCACCCTGAACATACCTTATTTTGAAGTAAAAAAACAAAACGGGAACAAATACAATATTTAAAATGAAGAACAAGTAAAGTTAAATCAACAAAGTTACCAGTATTTCGATGGGAACTATGGGCCTGCTTTTGGCTAATGAGATAGTCAATGTCGGGTTCCATATTTGTCACTGCCCGTCAGTCGAGACTGAGAGGAGGAGGGGAGACAGAGAGAAGGAGTCGGAGAGTGGGGTGCACATTCCACACATGCGCACTGCGGGCCCGGGATGAGTCGGTGGCTAAGCAGGACAGGCAGTGGCGGCAAAAACACCGGGCGGGCCGGATAAATGTCCTTGGCGGGCCGCTTGTGGCCCGAGGGCCGTAGTTTGAGGACCCCTGCTCTAAAGTTTCAAACACAAGGGCATTCCATACCCCACACACCAAGAACTCGGGAGGGAGGGCAGTTCCAGGGGCCGCTGATTTGGTGGCACATAAGTTCTTACTGACTTTTCCACTCTGCCACCTTCAGCATGTGGGCCACTCCCGCATAATCACCTCTGGCGTCCCATCGGCACCCTTCACAGTCCGTAGGCCCTAAGGGCAGCACTCCTGCCTTAGTTCTCTCATTAATAAGGAGAAAACTGTCCCCAAAGTCCCTAGACTTTCCTCCACATCTGACTGGTCAGAAATGAGTTAGTGACATGCTCAGACCTAAGCCCATCACTGGCAAAGGGAGGGCGTGATCACCATGATGGCTAGAATGGGGCGGGTCTTCCTAGGAAGCGGATGGTGACCAGAGGAGTGGGGACTCCAGGAAGCAGTGAGGCAAATGCTGCATCCAGAGGCCCAGGAGCTCCTCACCGGAAGGATCCTTGCCCCCAGGGCAGCTCTGCATGTGGACCCTGAGGGATATGTGCCAGTGCGGTGCCTTGGGACTCAGATAAGAAGGAGCAAAGCACCAGCTTGCACCAAAATGAGAACCACCAGCCCCAGTGTGAGCTTGCTCATCCAGAAGACACACATGACCGACTTCATTAGCGAGATCTCGGAAAGAAATCTCATTAAAGAGGTGCTCTCTCACCTACCGGGAGGCAAAGCCTTTCACAAAACTCAACAGGCTACGTAGGTGCTGGAGCAGCCATGCCGCGCCGAGGTCTGTAATTTCCTGAAGGAAGCCCGACGATTATCCGTCTGGAAATGTTTCTGCTCGAGGAGGGATCTGTGGGAGCCAGAATGAAAGGGCTCTTCTAGTTGCACGCTGTAAACTCAGACTCCTTAAACATAGATGCTGGTCGCAGGAGGCCGACCCAGCTCACGGCGCCCCACTACCTCTGCCCTCTCCAAATACCCTCCAAGGCAAGCTGGGGGCTCCCTTAGATGGAGGAAACCTGAAGAGGGCAAGAGACATGAGAAAGAGAAAGGTGTGAAGAGCAAGAGAGACAGGGGCCCCGTCAGAGAAACAGAAGGACATAGAGTGTGGTCAGCAGACCAGAGAGAGAGGAAGAAGGAAGATTGATGTGGCAAGAGAAATGGGAGGTAGAGGGGCCCTGAGAAAAGGAAGGGAGAAAGGACTAGGCAGACAAGAGGTGTCCCGCAGTCACTGTTTCAAGGCTTCTTGTTAACACTAGTGTTTACACGGGATTTCCTGGGTAATCGTCTTGCAGCTGCCACGTGCTTTCTGCATGAGGACAGAAATCCAGGGGGGCCACGTACTGTTTTTCCAGCCCAGCAGGATCCAGATGTTTCCAGTTCCTGGACCAAGCAGTACTGATGGGTCAAAGGTTCATTATTCCAAGAGGCCTTGAATAGGCATGGCTTTTAGTTCAAGGTGAGGGAAGAAACAACCAGGACTCAAAGAAGTGATTCTAACTTTGTGAGTTTAGACCTTTGAACTCGCTTCTGACTCACTTCTGGACTCACTTCCTGACTTCCGTGGCTGAGATGAGGACATCGGTCCATAAACAATCCCCTATCCTGTCTACCTCCTAGCCCGCGTAGGCATCTCCAGAAACAACGCCCAACGTAGCGTCACCTCCGTTTCCCTGCGTTTGCGGCCCAGAGAACGCATCCATCCTTCCAGACCCTGTTCTGATGAACCGCTTGCCTGACTCCCACAATCCCAAGTAGGGTCCGCTGCTTTCTCTGCTGTTTGGTCTCCAACATGGTGTGGGAACTCCCACTGAGGCAGTATGATAATTACGCGTTTACGTTCCCCAGCACCTGGGGCAATGCCAGGAACGGGGCAGGAACTCCATAAATATGTGTGGAATTAATGGATGAGTAAATTTTAAAAACCTGCTTCCCTGGCTAGATGGTGAGCGTCTCGACTTGTGTGGAATTAAACTGAATCACAGACGTTTGGAGCCGACGGGCAATTCGCACCCCTCTGGTCCAGCTCTCAGGCATCAGTGTGATTAGAATCTAGTGATCACCCAGCTCTTCTCTCGTCCCTGGACACCCTTTCCTGATCTATGCCAATCTGTAAACGTGCGAGGTGTACCGGTTAAAAATGCGGATATCAGTTAAAAGTGCAGATTGACCACTTACCGGTTAATAATTCGGATTTTGTAATCAAAGAAAACACGATAATTTCAAGAGAAACATCAAAAGTGCTTTATTCAAAGTAATGTCCATCGCTAGCTACACATTTCCCCATCTTTCAGGTAATTTGTGGATACCGTCCCCATAGAACTTTTCTTGTTTTGAGGCAGACCAGACCAATTTTCCAATTCTTCATACATTTGGAGGTGCTGCTCAGAAAGTGCTTGTGCCATCGATCTCAACAAGTGGTCATCTGAAGGAGCAAGGTCTGGGGAATATGTCAAGTGGGTTCATACTTCCCAGGCAAGATCTTTTAATGTGTCTTTAACTGGTTTGAAGTGTGTGGTGGTGCGTCATCATGAAGCAACATTACTTTGCTGTGTCTTCAGGCCCATTCTGGTGGTTTTATGATCAAAGCGTGGTTCAGATTGATTATTTGCTGTTGGTAAAGATCAGTTTTAACGGTTTCACCTGGTTTTAGAAGCTCATAATACACCACACCTTCCTGATCCCACCAAAGGCAGAGCATTGTCTTCTTTCCGAAGTGATTTGGCCTTGCAGTCGATGTTGATGGTTGACCTGAGTCAACCCATGATTGTGTGCATTTGAGATTCTCAAAATAATCCACTTTTCATCACCAGTCACAATTGGATGAAAAAAAATACTTTCTTTTGTGCCATGGAAGCAACATTTTACTGACGACATTTTGGTTTTCCATTTGTCTTTCATTTCATTTCATTGATGTGGCACCCATTTTCCTTCCTTTAAAATCTCTCTCATTGCTTGTAAACGATTGGAAATGGTTTGTTGAGCAAAGTTTAATCTTTCTGCAAATTGTTTGAGTTTGACACGCATCTTCGTCCAATAATGCTTGTAACTGTTGGTCCTCAAACTTTTTCGGTTGACCTGGATGTTCTTTGTCTTTCACATTGAAATCATCACTCTAAAGCATTTAAAGCAGCGTTCACAAATATTTTGAGATGGAGCATGTTCACCATAAGCTTCCCGAAGTATACGATAACTTTCAGCAGCACTTTTCTTCAAAATAAAGTAATGAATTAAAACTTCCCGCAAACGCTTTTTTTTGGCACAAAATTCGACATTTTTAAGCGTAAAAATATCTATAACGTTAACACCATCAGAAAATTTGACATATGAAGTTTTGAAGCTTGCTGTCAATACAACAAAATAGCATACATATCAAATCGCATATATATCTCATACGTGTAACTCCGCCTGTTGAAAAAAATCCGCATTATTAACCGGTACACCTAGTAGGGGTTCAGTGTTTTAATTTATTTACTTTCTTAAATTTTCATAGTAAATACCTGCTCATTATAAAAAGATAGGACAGAGTGCTAGCTGGTGTGGCTCAGTAGTGAAGAGTGTTGCCCGATGCACCAAAGGGTCACGGGTTCGATTCCTGATCAAGGGCACATACCTGAGGTGTAGGTTCGATCCCGCACCCCAACAGGTGCAGGAGACTGTGTCTCTCTCACATCGAAGTCTCTTTTTCTCTCTCTACCCACCCCCACTTGCACTCTGTCTGAAAATCAATAGAAAAAATATCCTGGAGTGACGTTCAAAAGAAAAGGTTGGGAAATGCTAAAAACCAATAAACATTGTTAATATTCGTCATATTTCAGTCTTCTGCAATGCGTTGCTGTCCCTACTATCGAGATTACAGCGCGTATGCATCGCTGTACAGTAGTTGTAATTAGTGTGTACCTGGTGTTTTATGTTCTGCTTATTTCATCAACGGAAATCTCACAGGTACATTAAATCCCAGCTTATTAACACAGCAGCAGGATCCCTCCCACTTGACTTTCTAATTAGACCACGTCATGCCGTCCCATCTCATGTCTACAGTTTGCTCAGCCATTCACTGTTCTTGACCGCTTGTCAGTTCCGAGCCTCCGTCAAGCAGGTATGTGTGGTTGGTGCTAAGGCTTCTGGGAACAGCATCATCCATGGACGCTGGACGTGCTGTACCTCAGCCAGCTCCGGCGGAAGTGAGGTGCTATGCGCTGGCAGACTCTACAGGTAGCTGCGGTGGCAGTGGCACCCCGAGTGTCCGGATGCACATGAAGTGTGTGAGCTCCAGGGGGCCAAGGCCAGGCCTGTCTCATTGCCATGATGTACCTGCAGCCAAGCACAGGGCCTGGCACATGACAGGTGAGTGAGTGAGTGAGTGAATGATGAATGAATGAATGAATGAATGAATGAATGGCGCATGGCTGAGCGGATGGATGAATGGCGCTCAGATGCCTGGGCAGTGTCTCTGGCCTCCCTGACTGTGAAATGGAGCCCCAAGCCTCGGGGGAAATCCGGGAGGAGTGTGCTGGTGGCAGAAAGTGTCCCAAGTCCTTGGACGAAACAGGCCGCCCTGCAGCCAGACCACGCCCCCAGCTGAGCAGTGAACGGCGGAGAACGGTGATGAGATGCTGAGAACAGCATTCCCCCAACTCCCAGAGTCGTGCTCCTCTTGTACTCCTGCCCGTGGGTGCCTCTCTGCTCTTGCCTGGGGGCAGGCCACCTGCTGAGTGAGAACGAACACGCAGGAGCAGCACCGTGTGCTGGCCATTCGACCGACAAAGCAGGTCGGCGAGCCTGAGGGTCCGTCCAGTTGTTCACAAGCAGATCTCGGGCCCTTGCTGGGCCCAACACCCAAGCACTAGAGGGAAGAGTAGGTGTGTCCGTCTCCAAGGAGCTCGCCCTCCTGCACCATCCCGTTGGGTTTCCCCCAGCCCGGCCAAAGCGCCGTCACCCCAGAGGAGAAGAGCCATGTCGCACCTGCTTCTCCCTCACCGGCTGACCCAGCCCCACAAACAGCCTGCAGCATCGTCCTCCTTTTCTCTCCACTTCTCTAGTCCAAGTCACGACACTAACACCTCCTAGCTGGTCCCCTCCATCCCTCCAGTCCTCAGCCCATCTCCGCGTGCAGCAGAAAGGTCTTTGGGAAATGCAGATCTGCTCATGTTGCGCCTCTGCTCCAAGCTCCATGACGCTTCCAGAGCTCTCGGGATGAGAGCTGAGGGCCTCCTTCATGGAGCCCCACGGCGCTACCCAGCCAGCCTCACTCTCCTCCCCTGTGTCACAGGAACCACTCCCTACGCGCTTGGGCACACCAGCCACACCAGCGCCCTCCAGTTCCTCAAAGAACCGGGTGACCTCACCGCTCAGGGCCCTCCCACGGCGTAGCCCTCTGCCTGGCCTGCCACCATCTTCTTTATCTGACCTCCAACTCTCCCTCGTCCCTCACGTTCCCACGTGGCCATCACTAACTTCCTCAGGAGCGCCTTCCCTCACTCAGCCTAGGTCAGGCCCTCTGTTATTCCTCCACTCGTGTCCTGGGCCTTCCTCCCCCGGCACCGTCTCAGTGTAACCAACAGCATGTGCTTAGGGGGGAGCCCTCCACCCCGGCTCCCACTAAGACAGAAGCTCCGAAGAGTGGGAGCCGGTTACCCCAGGGCCTGGGGCACGGAAGTGGCTACACAACATTGTGAAGTGACAATTACCGTCTAGAGTGAAGAGCCGGGACGGTACTAAGCCCGCGGAGCAGGTGAGGATGGGGGTGTTTCCCACAGTAAACTTGAGCTGAGTCATGAAGGATGATCCACGCGAGAACAGGAGGCAAAAATGTGCTTTTCACCGGAGGCAGAGAGAGAAAGCTTCGGAGAGCTGCTTTGAAGAAATTGGACATAATCCCACCGGCTCGCGTTCACAAGAGAGCACTTTCAGAGATTTGGCTGAGGAAGCAAGTAGGAGGCAGGCGTGAGGGGTCCCACAACCCACAAAGGTCGTTGATCAAGGCAGGGAGCGAGCGCCTTGAAGGACGGAGGCAGGAGAGTGGCCTTAGACAGGGCTCTCTGGCTCCAGGGCGGAGAAAGGACAGCTACGAGGTGTCCACGGGTTGGAGATAAGGAAATCCATTTGGAATTTGGAGGCTGCTGCCCGAGTCCAGGGAATGAATAGGAGCCTGAACGAAGGCCGTAAGGGGATCGAGGAGAGAAAGACGGGTATCAGAGAGGCGTTTGAAGGTAGGATCGGCAGGGCTTGGTGACACGCTATATATGGGGTTAAGAGAAAGGGTCATCCCCAAATTCCTGTCTTGAGTAGCTCAATGAAGGAACATTTTCCCGAGATGAGGGATGTGGGAGGAAGACGAGACCAGGGCACAATGGTGTGATACGCCACTTTTTGACACGTTGAGACTCAAGTGTCTGTGGGACAAGCCAAACACATACGCTAGACAGGCCTGGAGCTCAGGAGAGAAGCCAGAAGGGGCTGGAGTTCAGTTCCAAAGAAGATTCGTCGTGCCCTTGAAATGAGAGGTCGGTGCTCAGAAGTGTCCACATCACAGAGGCCTCAGGGAGGAGTGTGCCTGCTAAATGGACCACAGAGAGGCTCCCGGACCGTCTGCAAGTGCCAGGATGCCTGGTCTGAGCCCTGAGGGCAATGGCGTGCTTTTGAGGCCAGGTGGGGGTTCGGGGGTGAGCCTGCTGTAGCGGGAGATAATGGTCAGGTCATGGAAGCTTAGAATGCCATGCTAGGAACTTGGAATTTAGTCAGACATGGCTGTGTAGCCATTGAAAGGTTTAATCAAAGCACTGACACGGTCAGATGTGCACTCGCACACCCTGACCGAAGACGGGTCCTTCCTACATCAGTTGAACAGATGGAGACTCTACGGGTGGAAGCAGGCCCATGCATACACGGGCTACTGCTTTTCAACACGTGTGCAGAGGCGATTTAGTAGAGAAGGGGTAGCCTTTCCAGCAAATGATGCTAGAACAGCTGGCTACATATCTGCATAAAATATTAAATTTGATCCATATACAAAAATTGACTTAAAATAGATCTCAGACTTAAATGTAAAACTTAAATCTATATGACATCTAAAAGAGAACACAGGAGAAAATATTTGTGACCATGGGTTAGATTGAGGTTTTCATTGGGGTTGCATTGGATCTATACTGAAAGCGCCATCCATAAGAGAAAAAAACGATAAATCGGACTTCATCAAAATTAAGAGGAATTGGCCTGGCTGGCATGGCTCAGTGGTCGAGCATTGACCTATGAACCAGGAGATCACAGTTCGATTCCCACTCAGGGCACAGACCTAGGTTGTGGGCTTGATCCCCAGATCCCCAGTAGGCAGGAGGCAGCCGATCAATAGTTCTCTCTCATCATTGATGTTTCTATCTCTCTCTCTCCCTCTCCTTTCCTCTTTGAAATTAATAAAAATACATTTTTTAAAATTAAGAGGAATTGGAGACCCTAACGTAGGTGCACGTGATTTTCGGACGGCATAGAGTCCCATGGGAGCAGAGTGGCTGTTCGCTGGTTGCACTCCCGTAGTCTTTCCTAAAAGCTCTCCCTTTGGGAGCCACTCCAGTCACACTTCGTAGCAGACTGACCCCGCCCCTGTTTCGCGGTGGTCCCTGCCTGGCTAATTCCATCTTTTGCATCACACGGGGACTTTCAGGAAGAGAGGGTAACGCCCATCTAAGTCCATCAGCTTATCTAACCACAGTGAGGCTTAGCGCTTTTGCTCGATGGCTGGGGGAGAAGATGTTCTCTCTTTCTGCCAAAAGAGAGGGCTCTAGGCCATCAAGATGCTAGAAGCCACCTCGCCCCCTTAGGAGAAGCCCATCTCAGCACAAAGCCAGCTTATCAGAGGAGAATGGCATCTAGAGAACCAATGATAAACAGCGCCAGAGTGCTGGTCACACCGCTACCTGAAGCGGAATTGCTTCTGAGACTCTCAGCCATTGCAGACATAGATTCTCTTTATTGCTCGCGTCCATTTGAACTGATTTTCCTCTGTCACTTGCAACCAAAAGCATCCTTACTGATTGGTGCATGGGAGACAGCCATCAGTTGTGCCTGGCAACACGGGGAAGCCTTCCCAGAGGGAAGCTCACTTGAGCTTTGATTTCTTCTTTTTATTGGTTGATTGATTATTTATTTATTATTGCTTTCAGAAAGAAAGGGAGAGGGGGAGAGAGATAGAAACATCAATGATGACAGAGAATCATGGATCGACTGCCTCCTGCAAGCCCCCCAATGGGGATCGAGCCCACAACCCAGGCCTGTACCCTTGCCCAGAATCAAACCTGGGACCTTTCAGTTCACAGGCCGATGCTCTATCCATTGAGCCAACCCGGCTAAGGCTGGTTTCTAAGATGAGCAGGAGTTTTACAGGGAGATAAGAGAGACAAGAAAACTGAGGTCGAATCTGTCAGGTGGCCGGGTCAGTGCCTACATGACCTCCAGGCGACCTTGAGGGCAGCCTGCCTTCCCTCCAGCCCTGCTGCTGAAATCCTTCCCCTCAGTTCTCCCTCCCCACGAATCTGTACATTCTCATCTCCATTCACCAGGCAGCAGCTTATCGCCAGTGAGAGGAGATATTAAAGCCGACTCCTCCCCAGGAAATGGAAAAAACCAAGGAGAACTCGCTGGAGAAAACCTATTAAGCAACACAGAACATACCCAGCTGTCAAGCCATCTTACGAATTTTAAATCATGCAGCTTGCCTCCTGAGTGGCTTTCCCAGCTCTCCATTTCAAGAGGCCTTGGAGGCGTGCGGGGTCTGAAACGCTCCCGGCCTGAGCACACCCCATCCATCTCCCTTGTGTGCCTTTCTCTTGCCAGCCCCAAGACGTTCACCACAAAATCCATATAGCCCTAACCCCCGCCTCCCCCTGCAAGGAGTTTAATGAATCCTCTTTCCTTTCGAAAAGCAATCCTTTCCCCTTGGGCCGAGATTAAAATCCAGCCTTCGAGTGGCCTGTGAGCTTTGCGTTGATAAGTTTCCTCCTGTGCAGGGCTGCCTGGCGCATTACCTCCTGGGAGCTCCATGGCAACCCGAGGACCAGGTGAGGACTGCCGGCCCCGGTGGCAGATGGGGACCCAGGGGCTCCCAGAGACTCAGTGTCTCATCAAAGGTCGCCAGGCTAACCTCTGGTGGGGCCGGCCGTTGGGCCTGTTCCTGGACCCTTGTACTGCCTCTCGTCTGGCATAAAAATTCCCAGAAAAGCATCTTCGCCGTGCCTACCCAGCCTGCCGTGCAAACTGCAGCAAACCTCTCAGAACAACAAAGTGTTCTGTCCTTCCAGAAGCCTGGGCATCCCCTGGTGGACCATGACAGAGCTCCATGCCAGCGGGAGGCCTTGGGCAATCGCTGATGTGTCTGAGCCTCAAATCCCTCCCTGTGCCGTGGAGATCAGCTGCCTCCCTGGCAGCAGGGAGATCACCGGGGTCACCGTGTTCCCCTGACAGGCTGGCATTTGCCGCGGGCCAGCGGGCTCAGAGGCAGCCCCTGACACACACGCTGGCCAGGGTGGGGCCGGGGCAGGGTCGGAGCCGGCGTGGGAGCTGAGGGGTTGAGCGTGCTCAGCAACAACGACGAAAAAGCCGCTTATGGCGGGAAGGGGTCAGGGGAAGGGCGGCTTCCTACCTGCTCCGTGGGAACCGGAGCAGAGCCTCCCCAGGGCCGAAACCTGGACACCACGCTCAGAGTTTCCATCCCTCACATGGCAGCCACACTTCCTTTCCCACACTGGCACTGACGCCCGAAACCGCCTCCTCTCAGCCGCCGGGCCTCACCCGAACAATGGAACCAGGAGGCCTCCTAACGTTAGCCAGCTCTGCCTCCAGCCCTGATGGGGGGGGGGGGTGCCCGCCAGGCGGCCTGCCACTGCGCAGTGTCATGGTGGGACTTCCTGGCCCGGGCAGGAGGAGGCAGCGTGGTTTTACTCCGCTGTGCATGCCCACCCACCTCGCCAACCTCCTCCTTCCATCCTTCTGGTTCAGATGCCCCCGAGGACACGAATGAGCAAGGCTATGGGCGTGGGAAAGCTGGGCCTGGAAAAAGGATAGGAGGTTTCCCTCTGAGTAAGCGGCTGGAGACAGTGACCCGTCCGTCTGGAGCGGGTGTCTGCATGCCCCCGCGCCCAGCACACTGTCCTGGTGTTGCAGAAAGACCAAAAAAACTAAGCAACGCTTTGAAGAGGTGGAGAAATCAGTTTTAATAATGCGCGAGGTCTCCGGGGACAAAAATCCCAAATCCAGAGCAGAGCGCAGCAGGTGAGAACCTTGCTTTATAACCGCCCCTCGAGTTCATTGATTTGCAAATATACTCCCTCCCCCCCAAGGCCCTGAAGGGAGAATTCTTTTTATCTACCCTTCCCCAGGGTACGCTTAGGTTCAAAACAAGGCCCCCTGCTTTTCCAGGGACAGGGCTTTGTTTGGTTTAATGGCCTAACACTCCTTTGCAGAACCAGCCTTCCTCCTCACTGGAATGGACATTTCCCATCTCCAAGGTGACAAGCTCATCCCCCCCCCCCCACTCCTTGGACCTCCTCCTACATTCTCACCACAACGGCCTTGCTCTTTCCTTCCTGGGGAGAAACCTGGAGCCACCTGACCTCCTGGACCCCCTCACCTGTCTGCCACCAAACCACCAGCTCACCCCGACCAAGACCACCCCTGCTTCCCTCCTGTGAGGAGGGAGGGTCCC
>PVJC01049950.1:0-11991 GCA_004026665.1 Murina feae
CTGCTTTCATGTGTATGAAGGCCCGAGTCCATGAGATTCGGCACCAGTTGGCATTTCTGAGTGACTACGACTAACAGAGCCCTCCTGCTGACCAGCATTAAATGTGCGGCAAAAGCCAAAATTCCATTTTTATTGTGTTTAAGCCACTGCCTATGGGGCTATTTGTTACATAGCATGGCCTGCCTCACCCTGACAGATACACATTTCTGTGGCAATGGCACTGATTGGTTGCCCTGGTTTTCCTTAGGAAGGTTCGCAATGACAGGACCCATTTCCTGAACTGGAGAGGCAAACCCAGCATGTGTGCAGGTAGTGACAGACCATGCCCTGGGGATGGGTGACATGGCACCCGGGCTTTCATTCTGACAAAGATCCCACCCATGTAACTACTAACCACTGCCTCTTAGAGGGACAGCAAGAGGCCCAGGGTGCCGGGCTGAACCGCCCAAGGCCACAGCTACCATTTGAGCAGCCTACCCAGCTCAGAGCCAGGAGGGCCCCCGGCCTGCCTCACATGCCCGGATAGGAGCTCAGGGAGAAAGAAGGCCACACCCTCCTTCCCCTGCTCCTCTCAGACAGACCTCGTAAGGGAAAGGCAAAGAGGAAGTGAGCACGTGTGAAGCTGGCATCCACCCTCCCATGCCTTCTTGAGAAGGTGAGGCCTGCAGGAGTCAGATGGCCTGCGAGCTAGAAAGAGCTCTGAGCTGGTGATTGGGGTCCTGCACCGGCACCCCGGTTCTCACCGCCAGCTGCATCGGCGCCACCCTGGGCCTCAGTTTCTCCTACTGGCAGAGCAGCCGATGCGGAAGGAATCACCCCTAGGATCGCGTCCAGCTCTGAAGTCCCACAGTTCCTGCAAGCATGCCTCTGGCTGAGGCAGGAAAGAAAGTCGAACCCTTTTAAGAAAAGCGCTAAAGCCCTAAAATTACGTGGAAGGCTTTGTGAGTCCCCGAAAGAAAGGTATTCGCCAAATCCCCTCTATTATTTCCAGAGGCTATTTCCTATTATTATTATTTACCAAAGGAATTTCTGGACAGAGTTTAAGTGCCCCAGAGCCTACAAAATCCTCATTCCTTCGAAACATAACAAAAGGAGCTGCCTATGCTTGGCCCGCAACTTCCTTGAAACGTGTTCTGAACAAAGAATTTTCTTTTTTCCCCCTAATTTTTCTATGTTTACGTGAAGCACGCATGCCCCGCGCACACACACACACACACACACACACACAACCTTATCATAATTATCAACCTCGAAAGTGTTTAAGTGCGCCAACTAGCCTAAGAACATGCTTATGAGATTAACACTTGCCATTTAGGATACGCACTGTACCATGCAGCATCCTGAAGACTGGCTACTGGGAATAAGACAAAAATGGTACATGTTCTTCGAGGACTATGAGACAGGCCCTATGCCAACATATTATTATACATATTAACTCACTTAAACCCCTGCGTACCCTGGTGCAATAGGGAAACTGAGACTAAGAGACGTTTCGTGTAAGCTGGCCCGAGATCAGGCAGTGGGAGCTGGGATTCGAACTCAGGTCTCACGGACTGTTGAATCCATGCTTTTAGGCACCATGCTATGCTCTCTCCCATGCACTGCCTCATTTAATCATCATGCCCAGCCTACCTAGCAGCTTCAGGAGCCCCATCCTACAGATGAGGAAACGGAAGACGAGCCAGTTTGAGGCGATGGCCCAAGGTCACACTGAGTGAGTGTTAAGTGCCATCAGGATTCAGAATTGTCCATCGGACCGGAGATCTCTTTGCCTGACTCCGCCCTATTTACAGGCAAGAAGACATGAAGATGCAGGTCCCTCTCCCGTGAGCCTACCGAGTGGCCCGCCACATTGCTGGTGCCAACTCCCCAAACCTCCAGGTCTTAAGTGAACAAAAGAACAAGGGAATTCTTCGAGAAGCCAGTGAGCAAGTGTGGCCAGAGGACAGATTAAGTCTCCAAGCCGGGGTGGAGCTCTGCATTTGGGGGGCATTGCTGGGAGGCCTGCTCTGGCCCGGGACCTGGGCCCTGCCAGGAATTCCACTGCAGGCAGCTGTTTGCAGAGGTTAACAACTCAGCCCATAAAAATGTGCAGCGCGCTGCAGCTTGGCACCAGCTGCCTCAGACCAGGGGAGAAGCTGGCGTTTGCAAAATATGGTTCCAATAATCCTGCCCCCCACTTTTTCCCTTCGTTTTAAGAGTGTAAGAAACCTAGTTTTGTGGTTTCACACTGGTCTTTTTATGGTTTGAAAGACTCCAACACAGAGTTGATTTTTTTTTAATGTGTCTGCATAGTGCCAACGGTTGTGTGGGCATTCTGAAGGAAGCATGCTATTGGGGCTGGGGGACTCAGATGCTCTTTGTGGTGTAAAGAAAAGGTTTTGTCCTCAAAGGAGATTTCCTGGCTCAACAACTCAAGTCCCAAATCCACTCAGAAGAAGTAACCTGATACAAGGAAGGAGCAAGGACCTCAGACCCAGCCAGGGAAACCTAATACCCTGGCTGCCCCTTCACAGCCACAGGACTGTGGGAGTCTTGAGAATCTCAGGGATCCTCACTTGTCCCATCTCTATAATGGGAACAGTAAGCTATACTCAGGGGGTTGTTAAAAGACTTGAAAGAGAATATTTGTAAAACATAAAGTGGATCACCCAGTGCTTTGAGGAATAATTGTTGAGTGCCTCCTAAGTGTCAGGCCTTATTCTCCTTACTGGAAAGTCCAGAGTAAACACAGCAGCCCCGGACCCTGGTTGAGCTCACATTCCTCTTGGGGAGAGACCATAAATGAGTAAAGACATAAATGAGGTCTGTGGTGAGTTGAGGAGCAAGCAGGGTAATGGAATGGAGAGGAACTGGAGGGATGCTCCTTTAGGAAGTGTAGTCAGGGATGGTCTCTCTGAGGAGCTGGCACTTGAATCAGGGCTGAGTGACATGAAGGAGGAAGCCATGGAGAGATGGCCAGGATCAAATGCTCCAGAAAGAAGTTTCAGCATGTGCAAAGGCCCTGGGACAGAATGGGAAGACCAAGCTAGAGCATGTGAGTGAGCAGGGCATGGAGGAGATGAGGCTAAGGGGAACACAGGGGACAGATCAAAGGATGACTTGAAGGTGGTATCAAGGGTTGCATTGGCCTCCATTCGAGGTTCAACAGGAAGCCATGGGTGGGTTTGAAGCAGTGGAATTACAGGACTGATTTGCATCGGGGCCCTACTAGATGGAGACATGATAATCTTATATAATAAAAGGCTAATATGCAAATTGTTCCTATGGGTAGGAGTTCAACCCATCTGGAGTTAGACGTGTGCTGACCACCAGGGGGCAGCACGGAACATGGCGGGCATTGACGATGCAGAGCTGGCAGCAGGCGGCAATGGCAGCCCTGATGGGCCCCAATGAGAGTGGGACTGCAGTGGGATGTGGAGCAGGTAGGTGAGCAGGTAGTGCCAGACCAAGGTGGGTGCAAAGAAAGGCTCTGGCAGGAAGCCAGCAGCTGCTAGGGACCCTACCACATGCACAGATTTCATGCACTGGGCCTCTAGTGGTAAGATAACTAGGAATACAAGGAGGCCAATGAAAAGAATTTCTCAGTCTAGCAAAGGATGAGGGAATATCATGGCAGCAATGAGGATGAAGAGAGGCATATTAATTCCAGTATAGAGCTTGGAGGTGGGGCCAGATGGTGCCCAAAAAAGAGAAGAGAGCCTGGGACATCTAGCCCTTAGAAGCTGGGTAAAGGCGTGTGAGAACAGTGGCAGATGAGGTGGGAAGGTGCCAGGACAGTGCAGTGTCCTGGAACGTGACACAGAATGAGCCTGAGGGGAAAGGATTTGGCCAGGTGGAGGTCAGATCGGTGACCTGGACACTTGAGAGGAAGATGACAATCTCAAAACGGAGATAGCAAATGCAGGCAGCTCTCTTAATAAGTCCAATGCACACACAGTGTGTTTACAGTTCATCCTTGAGGAGTGGAAATTAAGAGCCTCATTCCTTCCAGTGATGGAGAGCTTTCAAGTTTATGAGGCAGGTTTACACACACCATCTTATTTCTGGTGACTGACACGGCTCCTTTTCTGATCATAAAAGTATCCATATGAATGACAACTCTTGATCCTCAGATGTGCAGTCAGTAGGGTGGACCACGCAGACACTGAAAGACCATCCACACCACCTAAGCCACAGTCTGAGCAAATAAAAACGTTGGCTGTCATGTAACAACAAGCTATGTAAATGCAAAGTCAAGTTCAAAAGCAAGGCTGGAGGAATCTCCGGGAGCTCAAAGTGAAGATAAAACTCAACCGTGGTAGCCGGTAAAAGCAGAAGACAAACAAGTCACAGGACTTTGAGGCTGGATGATAGCCGCTGGTGACTAGGAGGAGAAATGTGACCTCAGTTTTCAGGGAGGCAGTGTGTCTCTGAGCCTCAGCACAAGTCAGAAGCCCTACAGCCTGGCCCACCCAGGAAAACTCCAGGCTATGAGACCATTTTAAAATTAGTCCAAGGCTGACCACCCCAGTGGAGGCAAGTATGAAACTACTCAGAAGGGATGCCTCCAAAATGCGAGAGAGAGAACAAGGCTCCTTGGGAAAGCTGCCCCGTTGAAGATGAGCTCACAATAAAAAATTACAATCCATGAGAGCAAAGCACCATCCTCAGGCCTCATGCAGCCAGGAGACATAACAGACACTGACCTGAAGAACTAGAAATATAAAAGAAACATTCGGGAAAGGAACTTTAAGCATATCTTTAATCTTCAGAGAATGACAAAATATACAAACCAAGAAATGCATGCAAAAGCCAGATGTATGTAGAACAAAGGCACAAGAACGAAACAGAGATTCTCAGAATGAAAACTACAATCATTAAAATGGAAAAGTCCGACAGACACATTGCACAGGATAGATACACACACTGAAGCAAAAATATTAAACAATGAACCTTCGACAACTACACAATGTAGGAAAAAAAGCTGAGATAAATTAAATGTGTAATATGAAAGAGGAATTTGAAACAAGACAGAAAGAGAAGCTCCAATCAATTAAGCTGAGCTATTTCTATAGGTCAAAAACGATCGACTATGAACAACTTCGTGTGGTTTTATCAATTATGTTTAGTTCCAGAGAGGAAAGCAAGACAGACTGTGGGGGACAATGTGTAAAGAGCTGAGAGCTGGCAATTTTTCAGGTGAAAAAACATGAGGCCTCATATTGCCTCAAAGCAACTTAAGTAAAGCATCATAAGCCCATCAAAGACAAAGAGAAAAGCTTAAAAATCGCCAGAGAGAAGGGGTCAAATCATAGCAGCCCTCTTGCCATCATTCTTCAAATCTGGACGCCCATCGCACAGTTTGAAAGGCTTACAGAAGGTACCATCAGCCACCTGTTCACATGTACGAACTGCGAAGGATATCTTCATGGTACAAATGCAAAGTATTTATCAATTTAGACTTTAACAGAATAAAAATACTGCAGGAGGACATAGGTCAGAGCTGAAAGAAGGGGAGTGCAAGAAGCAATGTGAGCCTATCGGTTGGGAAATATGTTGGAAATCTAAGTGACTACAAAAAATAAGAATGACTAAAGCAGATGTTAAAATATGATAGAACTAACATATTAGACATCTAATATGCTAGAACTAACATATTAGACAACAATAACATTTTTAAAAGAGGGGACAGTTCAGAATTCAGGAGCTCTGGGGTCACTGAGTAGTTAGGGCAGAGGATAAAGACAGCTGTAGATTTTGCTAAATATTCACCTGAAATTTTTGCTAAAAAGTATTTGTAGGATGTTTCATGACCTCCAAACCAGTAGTTACCAAAAAATAAAATTAACCCTACAGACATAGATAGGCAAACATTTACTGTAAAGAGCCAGATGGTAAATATTTCCACCTCTGCCATTTCGGTGTAAAAGCATCCTTAGACAAGAGGTAAGTACGTGAGTACAGCTGGCATCTGATTCTTGGGGGCCCATATGCTGTGCTATCCCTTTCCCAATAAATCTTTATTTTTAAAACTTGGTGCTAGTGTAATTTATCCCTCAGGCTATAGTTTGTCATCCCCTGAAAAAGAAGGCCAATGAAAGGATAAAAGTGAGTCATGAAGAAAATGCATGTATTTTTTTAAAAAATTCATTAGGCATCACAATAAATGTAAATGGACTAAATTCATCTATTAAAATATCCACGTTACAGAAGAATGACACAGTATCATTTATATACAGATTTAAAATGTACACACAATACCATTTCCCATGTATCGATATGTTCATGTGTAGTCACAGTACAATAAAGAACGCACCCAATTCCAGGGAGCAGTACCTCAGGTGGTAGAACATCAACATAACTGTCAAAGTTTTGTTTCCAAAACAAACAATTAAAAAGTCAGTTTGGCAAAACATCAATATTTTCTTATTCTAGGTATTGGGTACGGGTTTTAATTATATTACTCTTCATATTTTTCTTAGGTCTGAAAACATTTTATTTTCTAAGCACTTGTATCTCATTTGAATTTCCACACTCATTGGGGGAATGGTATCATAAATGCCGCATTCCCAGATGAGGCACTGGAAGCTATAGGAGGTCAGGAGACTTGGAAAAATGAGATGTTGCTTGGATCTGAGCTGAACTGAGCTGGCACTAACTTAAGGTGAGCTGAGCTGCACTGAGCTGAAGTTAGTTGTACCACCCTCAGCTGAGTTCAGTTGAGCTGAGTCAAGCTGAATTGAATTAAGCTGCACTGATCCAACCTTAGCAACTGAGATTCTCACAACAGTTTCTCAAAATAGAAACACTCTGCCAAGTAGTCCCATTGATACACTAATTGCACACGAGTGCTGTATGCACCAGGAAGATTCATCTACAGGACAGAGCTGATCCCCACCAGGCTGGTTAAGTCGTTCAGTGAGTTTTATACATTTCCTGGACCCTGGGACCACGGAGACGAGCTGGAAAGAAATCCAGGGTTTTGTGTAACCACTGTCTTCTGCCTGGGTGCCCCATGGCTTGGGCAGAGCCGTGGGGGGTGTATGTGTGGCGGGGGGAGTTCACAGGGCAGGCTCTCACCTCATGATCACTGCACAAATTCCTCAGGAAGGGAGATCCAGGTTGAGCACAGGCTGCCGAAGAGGACTAAACCCCTCAGCCACCTCCATCACCCACAGCCAACCGAAACGGAGCAATCTCGTCAGGAAGGACTGAGGTTCCCAGAAGCAGCGTGTTGGGGTAGAGACAACACAGGCTGCAGAGTCCAGGAGCCCCTATGACATGCTGGCTGTGCGACCTCAGGCAGGGGCTTCATCTCTCAAAACTGCAGTCCCCTCGCTTGTGGAATGAGTGAAATAAAATAGCACTGCCTACCTGCGGGAGCTGCTGCGAGAAGTAAATAAAATGATGTCGGCGCGGCTCCTGGCGCAAGGTCCCACACAGCTGGTGTTCAAGGAGAATGCACATCCCTCTCCGGTTCCCCTGTCACTGCTGAGGATGCTGCCTGCAAAGGCTCATCAGCTCAGCCGGCCCACAAGGCTCAACCGTCGCCAGATCACGTGGGAAGAAGGTGGAGTGTTGTGTCCTGCACACTTGTCTCTCCCTCTCCCCGCCCCGCCCACCCCGGAATGCCCCACACCTGCCACACTCCCTCTCCGGCCTCTGCTCATCCTTAAAGGAGAGGTTGGGCCAGGCGAACTCTGAGAGCCCTTTCAGGCCTGCCTCTGGAATCGTCCACCACGTCTCCCCAGGACCCGTGAAGGCAGAGTTCTGCCTCCTGCCAGCATCATCGGCCTGGCGTGGTAAAAGCGTGGCATCACTAGTATCGCTCATGAAGGTGGGATATTGAGTTTCCCCAGAAATGAAAAGGCTTGTTTAAATGGCCCGGGGAGGGGAGCCCCCATTCCTGCCACTGCCGCCCACCCCACCCTCACACCCCACCCCCGGCCATTGCAGCTGCTGACTGGGCCTCGCTCCTCCAACCACTAGGCCTTTGCACAGACGGACACGGTCCTCTGTGAGATGCTCTCCCCACCCCTTCACCTAGCTCACACCAACTCGGCTCTGCCACCAGCTCTCAGCTCTTTGTTAGTTTTCTCAGGGAAGGAAACAAACCTCTTCTCTGATTACTCATTCTCATGGATCTGCCTGCATCGGTCATGTATTCCCATGACAATGCTGAGTAACAAAACCTCCTGAAACCTACCACCACCGTGCGTATTCTGTCAGTCCAGGTGGGGCCCAGCTGATCCCAGGTAGGCTCACATTGGCATCTGTGGTCATCTGGCAGGTCAGGTGGAGGCTGGCTCGACGGGTGGGCCTCAGCCATGGTCCAGGGCTCTTCCCCACAGCAGGCTCATCAGACGTGTTCTCATGGTGGTGGCAGGCCCACATGAGGCCTCTGGACACTAGATTCTTCTCCACTAAACTGTAAATTCCTGGAAGGCTAGAACGAATCTACTTCCAGTATTCATCAACTCACTCGTTTACAAATGACCTAAAAGGAAAGGAACACTGTTCGGGGTGTTTCTGAATATTATTTTATTTCATCCTCAAATTAACCTGTTGCATAAACATTCATTTTCCCACCTTACCCACTAGGAAAGTAAGACTCAGAGGGAGGAAGCAACTCACCTAGAGCTATACACTGAGTCCGTTTCAAAAAAGATGGTGTGGTGGTCACTCGTACATAGTACAGCCAGTGTCTTAAGTCCTTTCCCTCTGAGAACATGGTGGGTTGCACTGTTGTGGCCCTTTGAACTTAGGGGTAAGAATGGAACTTGCTCTGGCAAGTAAATAGAAGTGATGTGTGTCACCGCCTGGTGGAAACTTTTAACAGCCAGTGTTCAATTCACACTATTGTGACAATAGGTGATATTCCAAATAGTGACTACTCTGAAGGTGGACCTGAGTTCCTGAGTGATGACAACATGGAGCTGAGCCTACAGCTGCTTATTGGACATGTAGTGTTTGTTGAATTAAGCCTTAGAGATATTGGGGCTATTTGTTACACAGCACAACCTAAAATATACTGACTGATACAACAACCTATAGCTTGAGTAGACCCCAAACTACCAGCTCTGTTTCTAGCTTATAAAGCTGACAAAAATGTACCTCCTTGTGGTTGCTTGGAGGTTAGTACATTGACCCTAAATTCTTAGTATATTGGGCACTTTTATGGGTACTAAGCATCTCTGATGTAATTTTATTCCTTCATACACAGAGGGTTCTTCAGGAACAGACACAGGGTGTGCTGAAATTGAGAACAGGGTTTGGAATGATAAGACCCCAGACTTGGTGCTTTAAGTTTCACACCAGCTATTCATCGTGACTAACATTAACAAGCACCTATGACTTCAGGCCTTCAACCAAACCCTAAGCATGGAAAGGACACAAGCTCATCACTTAGGGGATAACTGGGGCCACCTCCCTGGTTACACAGATGTTGAGCACAAACCCTGTCAAAGTCGCTGGGCACAGCCATGGATCAGCAGCAGTTCACCTAAGTTATGTGCAAATGAAGGTCAAATCCCCCAGCACCCATTGCTCCATTCATCCATCCATCCATCCATCCACACAACATCTCAAGCTCCTATTCTAGGCCCTGAGGATACATCAGAGAACAACAGATGTGAGAACCCTGCCCTGTGACACGTCCATTCTGGTGAGGGGTGAATGGGGGTAGACAGCCATCCACAGAGAATCACCAGAAGTGCTTTAGGACCCACCCTCCTGGCTGTGCATCTACACCGAGTGGCCAGATTATTATGACCACACCGTCAGGACTTTGCCTTCAATACTGGATTCTTCCTGGCATTGACTCCACGAGATGCTGAAAGGTGATGCGAGGAATCTGACACCATGCCTGATGAAAAGCACTGTCCAGTTCTGTGAGATCTGATGGTTGTGGAACCAGCTGCCTGATGGCTCTTTTAACTTCATCCCACAAATGCTCAGTTGGATTGAGATCTGGTGATTGTGGGGGCCACCTAAGCAAGGTAAAGTCTCCCTCATGTTCTTGAAACCACTCCTGCACAATACAAGCACCGTGGCATGGCACATTGTCTTGTTGGAAGAAGCCATCTCCATTGGGATACACCATCAACATGATAGGATGAACCTGATCAGCAAGATACTTAGGTATGTTGTGCTATTCAGACGTTTATAATGATCTGGCCCTCTAGCAACTTCCTCGCAAAATTATAGCTAATTTGCCTACAAATGTCAGGTGGTCATAATAATCTGGCCACTCAGTGTATATCTGTAGGAAGTTCTCCAGGAGCTGGTCCCAAAGCAGTGTCCACAAGCACTAACGAACTGAGAGGGGCATTGAGAGGGAGTGAGGAGTCCTGGGCACCCTCCCAGCCAATATCAAACACGGTGGGTCCCACAAGCTTCGAAAGAGCTCAGGGGGGTCTGCACGGTCCTGCCAGGGAGAGAGACTCACCTGGGAGTCCCACATCACTCCCTGCCCCAGCCACGGGCCTGTCGAGAGGGAAGGAAGGAGGGTCCTGGTATCCCACCGCCCTCGGGGGCTCTGCCCCAGGCCCACCCCACAGACCACAGGGAGGTACTGCTAATAGCCGCTTGTCACCGGTGCCCTCAACTAGCTGCCCTGCTTGAAACATAAATCAACAGCTTTCGTTGCCAGAGAAGCCACAGCAGCCAAATCCTCCTTGAGGTTTGAGGGCCGCTCATGCTTGAGGCTTTCAGACCTCGGGAACCAGAGTGTTTGCATTGCCAGGTGGAGGGCCCTCGGGTCAGAGGAAGCTGCTGCCTCGGCCGAGCCAAGGCTTCGGATTCCCCAGCTCAGGCCCCAGATCCATCTCTCTGGTCACTGCACTGTCCATCCAGATGGTCCCAGCGAGCTGTGAGCCTGGGCTCCCGCGGATGTGGCAGGGAGGTCATGGGGCTTTTTAGCGAGTTCCCAGGGCTTCTGCTCACTCTGCTCTGCCCTGCCCCTCCCTAAGCCGTGTTTCTTTTCCTGCAAAATCTAATCTAATAAGAGAGTAATATGCAAATTAACCCTCACTCCATTACACCCACAAGCCATGCCCACCAACCAATCAGGAGCAAATATGCAAATTAACTCAACTAAGATGGCTGAGGCCATGGAGCTGGAGTTGCCCAAGGCAATGGAGGAAGCCAGGACCCTATGGGCTCTGAGCTCTATTCAAGGCTACAAAGTTTCAATTATAGAAGATAAACAAACTCCAGATACCTGCCCAGCTGGGACCTTAGGTTGCCAGGGGCAACCCAGGCTTTGAGGGGGAGGTGGGACCAAGGCAACAAAGTTTCAATTATAGAAGTTAAATAAATCCCAGATATCTGCTTCCAGCCAGGCACCCCAGTAGGAACCCCAACCCTGAAGGGGCTGTGGGCAGCCTGAAATGGCCCTCAGCCCCTCACCCAGGCTGACCAGGCACCCCAGCAGGTGGACATCCCCTGAGGGGTCCCAGACTGTGAGAGAGCACAAGCGGGGCTGAGGAACCGCCTCCCCCGAGTGCACAAATTTTTATGCACCAGGCCCCTAGTTAAAATAATATTAACCACACACACACACACACACACACACACACACTATAAACATGCCCACATGGTTGTTGTGACTTCTTTAAGGGCAAATGCACAGACACGGCTCCTACGTAGCATGAGGACACGCTCAACACCGTTTGCTGACCATGTCAGCGCCTTCACGAGCAGCATCTGCCAAGTCCTGACCGGGAGCCGAGCACGGGAACCACCGTCCTCATGCTTCGTGCCATTCAGTCACGGAACTGTCCGCGTGGGCATTTGTCTTAGTCCCATGTCATAGACACCGAGGCTCCGAGAGACGAGCCGTGAGCACGCGGTGAGAAACAGGGCTTAAGGCCAAGCTCCACATGTGGGGGCCCAGCTCCACATCTGCGGGCACGGGGGCTGCGGAGGGAAGCCCTGGGCACACCGCGGGGCTGCGCCCACCTGCCCTTGGCCTTGCCTTTGCTCTTTCTCTTGCAGTGGCGAGGGCCT